>UFQX01000076.1:490794-505441 GCA_900497675.1 Arapaima gigas
AAAAAAAAAAAAAAAAAAACCACACACCTCTGCTCAGGAATAGCAACCAAAGCAGCTCTTTTTACCTTTGACGTTACTGTTAGACTGAAGGAGTAAAGACAGCGTCACAACTTGCTGTCTTGGTGACAGACAGGCGCTTGGCAGCAAGCCAGTCTCATGTCATCATTCTCATGTGCCTTCACTGTTATACCTTCTTCCGTTTATGCCCCCCCCCCACTTTCTCCCCTCTTTTGGAGGAATGCTTTCCGTTCCATTCACAGCCTGTTACCGTGGTATGGACAGCCTGGGGTTTTAAATCAGACTGAAGTCTTAATGTCGTTGTAAATCTGGGAGGAACATCCCAGTGGACAAGGAGACTTAAGGAACGCAAATGGCAGCGTGGCTGCTGAAAGGCTCTGTAAATCATAGTGGGAGCAAATATGATATAATAATCCCAGTGGCCATCGCAAGGAGCTGATCGCAAAGTCACAGTAACCCACACGAGAATGATGATACAACCCCAGTGAAATTACACCTTACATGCCTCACAATGCTCTATCATGCAGCCATGTCTCCTGCAAACCATCTCTCAAACGGAATCAAGAAAACGCAACCTGCTTCAATCATAAGATACCTTGAGAAAACCCAGAGAAAACACCACAAACTTTGTAAGTTCTCACAACCATCAAAGCAAACAAGGGAGGGGGAGGAAAAAAAAACAAAAACATTTTTTGCCTTTTGAGAATTTTCCAAGGTGAAGCTTCATGTACAAGTTACATAACATACAACTCATGTATCTAAATAAGATGAATTTTTGTGGAAATGGCCAGAAATTATTCTATAAAACATCTTTAATGTAACTTCTTCACATTTTACTCTTCCTTCTCAGTTTAATCACAGCCAGTTACCTAAGTCTTATGTCTACCTCTCAAAGTTCAAGCCCATCCCAACTTGAGGCACAAACAGCAGCATATCCAATATCTGGTGTAAAGAATAATTTACATTATTTAATTCAGTGTTATATTTCTGTACAATCCTGCTTTCAGTTATTTACCCTTTTATACAGATAATTTACCTTTTTCAGTGAGGGGAAAGTGGTGATCAAAAGCCCTGCAGCAGAAAGTAGGATTCAAACCCAGGTCCTGTGACTCCAAGGTGACGGCTTTAATCATTACATCAGCTGCTGCTGCAAAACTGGGGAGGCCGTACTTTAACGTTAACTAGAACAAAACTGAACAGAGCAACTTTCTTTAACATCATTAAAACACAGTTAACTCTGAAAATAAACATTTATCAATGCTGCAAGACATTCCAGACAACACCATGGTATGGAGAAGTAAAATGATGCTGGTTGCTTGAAGAGAAAATAAAACCTCACTGTATCATGGCACCGTTACAAATTAATCAGAGGTTGGTGTGGCAACACTAAACAGCACCTGGTGAGCTCAAGCTGAGATTCAGTCCAAACATCCAGGACAAACAGATGGAAGGGCAGTCATCCTCAAACACCCTTCTGTTCTTCCATCTCCTTGCCTCAATCTGGTGGTGAGACTGACAGCCTCTCTCAGCCTGGGGGCTTTGCTACTGTAATCACCAAGACCACAGATTGCAGTGTCAGGCCATATAACACAACACTCTCCAAAACTCCCCAAAACCACACCACCAAACACTGCACACTGCAGTATGGTTCCCAGAATGCAGTACCCTGCAGAAGCATACCAGACCATATTGTACTGATTTCTGCGGCTGCATCATTAACTGGACGTCAAGGCATTCTCATTCCAGAAAATTTCTGAATTTGCCAGGGAAGGGGGGGGAATCCCAGCAGTCCTTTTATCACATCTACATCTGGGCTGGGAGCCTACAACATCAGGCACACATTTCTCAACTGGACCTCTTACAGGCAAACACACAAGTTGGCAGGAGCCCAGGAAGGAGGAGAAAATACCTCATTCCTGAATTATGTGCTTGTGCGCCCTCTTTCTAAACATGCAAGTAATTAGAAATTATGGACACTAGTAAGGCAGGAGGCACAAAGCAATGATATTTATGTGGAAAATGAGCAGCACGACGCAGCAAATTTGCACTAACAAAGACAAGAAAGGTGCACGGATGACTGTAACGTTCACCAATCATGTTTGTTCTTGGCAATGTGACTTTAAATTAACCATTATCATTTGACGGTCTCATCTCACCCAGGTAAACAAAAATAGCAAACAGAACAGAGTCTGTGTCAAAGTCTGCTCCACAGGAGAACAGGTACAGGTAGATTACATCTTCCAACAGTTGAGTCAGTCAAGAACCCATGCTGTGACAAATGACTCCCATCTAATCCTCTTACTTGCAGGCTTCAAACGTATTCCTGCTGACACTGTTTACATGAAGATGGGTGGCACGGGGCCAGAGAGAGGGGAGGGTGTCTGGACTTACTTGACCCTTTGAATCCACACACAGTAGTCGGTGATGTAGAGGTCATTAAGAATGTACGCAGGGTCGTTCTCTCTGAAGATTTTGTGGATGTCCAACAGGCACTTGAGCACACACCCCTTCCCTGCAGGAGGAATTGAATCAGTAAGAAGAATAATTATACCCAGAAAGGTCAACCACAAAGAAATTCTTTTCACTTTAACAGGCTTCATAGAATGTATAGATTTTCTGACAAGATGAGGGCAGAGTTCTGCAGATTTCGGAGTAATCTTTCACACCGGGTATATATGCAAATAATACCAAGAGAGGAGATTGTGGGCTGCAAAATGACTTTAGGGAAAGAATTAAGATGTAAAGAAAAGCCAAGACAGAGGGGACAAACTGCATGTTAAGGACTGGAGAGGCTGGTGCAGAAACATGAAACTGTTCAAACATCTAGAAAAATTATGATGACTTGCCCACAAACATCTGTCTGATAAAACAGCTGTTGAAAAACAAAGTAAATTTTATCTTAAGTCGAATGAGGAACTGTCCATAAAAGTAGCGACTTCACACTTGGACACAAAAGAAGCCGATTTTTTGATGTAACAATTTGTAACACTCAAGGAAAACACCAATCCTTTAAAAGCAAGAATAAGTGTTTTACGGTTACAGAATAAGTCAATACTTAGTTTACATGGTTTTCAGCTCCTTTTAATTTGAATTTCCATGAAGGAAATGGAAAAAAAAAAAATTAAGATGGCATATTTTAAAACACAAACATCCTGCTTAATTCCGAAAACTTAATGCTGTTCTCAATGCAGTGGATCAAATACAATAAATTACCATAAAAAAGAGAATCAGAATTACAAAGGGATCATAACTTGAGATGACACTTATACACAAATAAAATAGAAAATTACAACACAATTAAATACATGCAACGACACAAAGCAGCAAAGTGACTTGTGACCTTAGAATTACACTTATTTATCTAGGGTAGAGGAACGTCTGCATTACCTTCAGTGTTTCGTGCATCTTGTTATATGTTAAGCAGCTGCACGTGTGAACCAGCCTGCAGGGATTAATAACGCACCTATCCGAGCCTAAACTTGTGAAACTGTCTTCACCTGAAGGACATTGCTAAAAACCTGTCTCACGATCACACATATCGAAAAATAAACCTGTTTCACCTGGCGCAGAAATCAACAGCTAAACTGAAAAAAGACAAGATATGAGAAAATGTATGATATGAGACAAATTCTGATGTATGAATACCAATGCATTACAAAGCTGAACATTCAAAAACTAGAGTGGTGCTCAGTCCAGATAGAAAGTCATCCATTGATGACTTGTAATCCACTTAAAACTATTTAGTTCTGGTCTGGTTGTTTTCCACAGTAAAGAAATAATGCACTCAACCCCCAGCTGGGAGACATGTATAACAAACACACAAAGGTTTAAACAAACAAATAGTGCACTGTGCCTTTTTAAAGCTCTAAATGCCTGGTGGGTGTTCACAACTTCACAAGACTCAACGTCTTCAATAAGGTGCTTACAGTCTTTCCAGAAATGCGCAAGAACAAATTTATATAAAATATTTATAAGTTATTACATTTGTCACAATTCACTTGCTCTATCATTATGCTACTCAGTTGACGTTCACTGGCTTTCACTGAGCAGAGATAAAAATTTCACCAAGGCAACACGAAGCAGGTCACCTCCGATTTAAAACCAAAAATGAGGGCACAGCTCATGCAAATCTCCTATGTTGTTATCTGCAGCCATCACATAGTGTTCTCACAGTTGAGGTCATGGACCTGATCAGATCTGTCGGGTGAGAGATTCCATGTGAAGTAAGTATGGTCAAAGTCCCCTTTCAAATTCTGAGAAAAGACAAAATCTAAAATATATTTGACATTACAGTTGTGCTGTGGTAATAATGTGCAAGACCTGTGTTTGAGAAGTGCGACACTAGTGGTGAGACTCGTTTAGCCTCTGCAGCTTCTGACAGGGCAGTCCTGGGATGTGGTGGTCAGCCCTAACACGAGCCCCCCAGCGAGGGGGTCCAATGAAACAAAAGATCTCATGCCCATTGTTTCACATCCTTCCTTTAAGCCAAAGAAAAAAAATGGCACGAGTGCAGTTTGGCTTGACACTCATTGAAATTCCCAAACAGGATTTAAAATCATAATGGCTACAGAAATCCATGAAATAAACACATGAAACCTTTTTGCATTTTTGGCCTATGGGTTGCTGAACAAGAAATATATCACAGTGAGGGGAGATCATAGGAGTGGACATTTGAGGTTAAGGATATAGACATGATCAATAGAACAATAATAAAGATGACAAGTCACAGCTAACAGTTTAAGTTCAACACAAAATAAATAGTAAAACATCAAACATAAATGAAGGGCTATGGAGTCTGATAGAAACATGGGTCTCAACTCATGAGTTCAAGCATCCCTGAGCAATGATTTATTTGCGGCCATTTGCTCAGGGTCAATAGGAGTGTGTATAAAAATGGAACAAACACCTTGACGTGCCAAAAGGTTGTGGCATCTTACAGGTTGGCAGAATCTCCAACTTCCACACAGGGTTGAAAAACACCGGCGCCTACCACAGCGGGGCGCCGGAGAGAATCTTCCTCCACATGCGGCTTTAGCTGGCCGCTGCCGGAGACATTCCAGACTGCTCTAAACAAACACGGCTGTCCCGCTGAGGAAAGCCTCACACAAACATTTGGTTCGCATTTAGGTGGGTCTCTTGCCACAGACTCTGAGAGCTTAGTATTTGACCCCAGGGCTCACGGCAGGCCTGGAGAAACCCTAACTCACTGCTCCCATACCCCAAGGTCACACTTTTCCTCCTCTCCCAAGCAATAAAAAAAGGTAAGGAAAAAAACCTTCTATTTCATCATCAGCTCTCGGGAAAAAGATTCCATGGGGCATCAGTCTTTCTGGCTGTCTGTTTCTTTACTTTGACGGCATCTACAGCCAGTTAATCACGTGCCTCAGAGCCCGGGGAAGCAGTGTGGTGCCTGACAGCAGACTGGAGTCGGCCCTCCTCACTCACATCGCTCAAAGGCTAAATGGACAACTCTGGCAGCTTGTGGAAAAGCAGAACAAACTGCACACACAAAAACATGCCATAAACAGGGAAAATACATTTGTTGTAGGAACTGTTTGTACAACAGATCTTTAACATCAGACCTGATGTTTCCCAGCTCGTTAAAAAAAAAAAGTTCACCTGCTTTCTCTTAGTCTCACTTAAACCTTTTTATTTAACGTCCACAGACACCATTTCTGGCAGAATTTGATACTTCGCTGACATTATGCACTACTATATCAGGGTCTATGGAAGACTGGAACCTTATTTAACAACCCTGTATTTTCCAGAAATCTTAATTAAATATGACTCCAATGCAACACTAGGTGCAATGAAAAATGAATTTTATGTACAGTGAAAAACTTACTGGTCTGAAAAAAATTTTCAAATCCATTAGAGAACACCAACTCAATGTTCTTCAAGACCTGTAATTAGAACCTCTTGGATGATGCAGATGCTCTGCTAGCTGCTGCACTGAAAAACAAACTATAATATCTAAGAATTTGAGTAGAAAGATTGCCATGTTCATCTTATTTCATGAAACAGCTTTAACATGACTAATTTATAAGACTCATTGTTAAATAAACTTGCAATAATTTACAGCTCCTTTGTGGAGTTTTCAATTTTTACCAGAGCTAGTGTGAACCTGTTGTACATTTTAATGTTTTTTTTGACAAATTATTAACTCACAAAGCAGAAATTTACAGCAGAGCACACTTGTACTCAATATCAAAACAATTTTTAATTTCAGCTTTTGATTTTTCATGCTTTGTGTTTTAAGTGCAAAGGTGAACAGCAGCTACCACTTTCCCTTGAATAGTATAGGTACCGTACTATCCCTGCAGGGAAAGTCACACAGCAAACACATGACACTTAAAGTGTAAATAATGAGGTAACAGGTATACCCAAAAAAAAACAACAATAATGCATTAAAGCTACACTAGAAAATTAAGTAAAATGACTCCCAGGCACTAAGCACTTCCCTGCTTGCCTGTGTTGAGCAGCGAACAGGTCCTCGAGTGGCATGATGGAGGCAAAAGGCTGTTGGTAAGAAGAACCCCTAAAACTGCCTCTTTGTACAGCTCAATCTGGGGGTGACAAGTTCATGAGGCTCATATAAACCATTGCCATAATGGGTACTAGCTGCCTCCTGACTATCAGAATGACTAAAGACCTCTACATGGATGCGTGATAAAATTGTCAACATTTCTCTGATAAATTAAGATATTCGTACTATAAAATTTCTCTCCATCAAAACAAAAATAATGAGTTTAGTGTGTCGTATGGGGCACAAATCACATTATAAACAAGAAAATGCCCTGAAATTTTTTGTTTAACAGGGACACTTATTACACTTGGTGACAATGCCCTCCTGTTGCACTCAAAGCCGTTACTGTTGGCTTTACCTCCATTAATAAATGTTCCCACAGCCAAATCTTCTACAGGCTGGACTTCAAGTGTCTATGCTTTAGCAATAGTAAAATGACCTGTCTAGCCATGTACTCAATATGAAATGAGAATCCCTACGAAAGACCTAGTGCTGCAGAGAAATGGGAATGATAAGGTTGAGACCCAAACTACTCTGAATGGTTTATTTCAGAACTGAACATTTTTGGTGGGAAAACACAAATAAAAACAAGAGCTCATGAACTTCCTGTTGAACAGGCTTAACTGCTTCAGTTAATAACCTTCTGTCTAAATGAGTAAAACTGTGTGGTTGACAAGGTACTTTTATCTGCTAAACAAATAAATTATGCAACACAGCATGTACAACTTTATTTGGGTTCACTTCAGCAGAACTGCTAAATGTGTCAGTATTAGCCACAGTAACAGAACATTCCACTGTCCCCAATCATGCTAAATGGAATTGTTTGAGAATTTCAACTGGCTTAGTTTGAACAAGAAAACACCAACACACAGACCATTCAATATAACTTCTGTGCTTCAAAAACAAACAAATAATTAAATAAATAATCGACAGGAAGGCGTCATAGGAGGTTGGATATAGATTTATACACCTGCATTCAAAACATTCCCAAACAAACCTAAAGGAGACATTTTTATTGAATGCAGATGCTCCCAACCCACAAAAGTGAAGAAACGGTTACAAAGAATGGATGCAACAGCCTGCGCAGGCAGACTGAAAAGGAATCAAACTTCCGAAAGCAGGGAAAGTTACACACTTGAGGACCTGTGAGTTACTGGCATGCTGGCCCAAACCCAAAATGGAGCAAACCGCACTCAGGCATTCCAGGTCCTAAGTGGCTGCACTGAGACTGGAAGCGTCCCACAGAAGTGCTCCCCTGCGTGTGCTGCCCACGAGCCCCTGCTCAAGCCAACCTGACCGCTGACTTTTGCTATTTAATGGCAGGTTGGCACTGTTCCTCGAAAATAACCAACATGCTGCTGGAGGGCTGTTCAAATATTTACCCTGGGATAACGTTTCCTTGAAGGCTTTTACCTAAGCCAGCATATTTTAATGGGTTTGTTTTCCTAATATCCATGAACGTTTGCTTTCACAGCTATTGAAATCAAGTGCTCTGAATTAGGGGCATACAGTTTCCTTTGCTCCATTCTGACAAGTTAATTATGGGAGACCATTGCTGCATAAATGCGTACATTCAACCGTGTTTCAGACAATATTTGGCAATTGTGCTCAATTCATATTAACTGATTTAACCACAGATTTTCATGAAAACGTAAGTTCTGTGGTCAAATTTGCTTAGAGCTATAAAATGGTTAAAGGTATTAACTAGTCATCCAATGAAACTGTCAAGACCTTCGGTACTATACTCTAGGGAGGGAGCAAAAGACAGAAAAGAGTCACAGAAAGCAGCCACTCCTTTTAGGAGAGTCAATAACGATAGATGTCGACTGTGACAACCTTAAGCTAAACGCTTAATGGAACAGTTATCCCTTGAGATATGATTCTTTGGCTTCTGAGTTTTTGTGAATACAAATGAAATTATTTAATACCATCTACCAAATCACAACCAAATGAGTCTGATTTAAGCAGGGGCGACACCTGTACTCAAGCTACCCTTTGTGGACTGAGACTGGTCAAAGCAATACAAGACCAATAACCTCAAGACGTATCCTTAACGTATTTAGGCCGCAGAAAAATTTCCATGCCGAGCTCTGACTTAAGGTAATGTTCCACTCACATGTATGAAAGTAAACAGCTCTCATTACAATCCTGGCTTCCTACTCCAAATGCTCCCCAACTAAGAGAGAACTCCATATTTAGCGTGGAGTGTCAAGTGCAGCACATTAAAAGAAATTACGGTGGTACAAATGACACCATAATGTTCTCCTTCACATATTATAGGTGATGCAGCAGATAGTGCTGATGACTCAGATCTCCTCAGTTGGGGGGGGTTCAAAAATGGCTTCTAATATGACTTAGACTATACAGACTTCGCATGTTATCCTTATGTTCATGTAAGGTTTTTTTTTTTTGACTGGTTTCTCAGAGTCTAAATAGGTATTTCAAGTGAATTGGCGACTCTAAACTGCTGTTTGTGTGTGCGCGAGTGAATTGTTTGTGTGTGAGGAGGGACTGAACTGGGATCCTGTCCAGGGGGTACCTGCCTCACACTGGATGCCTTCCGGATAGGCACTGCAGTTCACAGCAGCTCACACCAATTCGGCACATTTTCTACACAATTCAGAACATTTCCTTCAACAACAGACTAAATATCACCAATGAAAGTGAGAAGTTTTTTTCTGTTATTGTGAAGCTAAGGGAACAATAACCCCCAACTGTGTGCGCTACAATTCACCAATCTGCTAACAAATCATACTTTTAGAAAACATGAAAACATACTAACTTCATGCTAAAGGTGCCAAATTCTAGAACAAGTTTTCCAGCAAAATATTAAAGTGTGGCATGTAACTATTTTATATGAAGCAGTGACTTCATTTATTTGATTTGACTTATTTTGGAAAAACTGCTCCAAGTGTGACCCCCAAAAAAAGCATATAAACCCTGCAAACATTTTGGCGTTGCCTAAGCTGTCAAACTCCTGAATCCCAGACAGCATATGGGCTGATCACCACCCATGGCTGTACCATCACTACCTTCACACTATGTCCTGTGCTTCTGTCTGTACTTGCCATGCACTCTCCCACCACCTCTGCAAATCAAAATGCTTAACTGCACATCAGTACTTGTAACACGTGATTTACTGTAAATACTCATTTATTAATTTATCTACTCGTTACACCGTATTTACATACCAACACTTGTAGTAGCTACCGACTGGCGCGCATGCGCACGTGTCTGTTGTCCTGTGATCTTATGCTGTTTGTACTGTGCACCATAGACCAGAAGAAACTATTTTTTTCTCTCTTGTACATCTGTATAGGTTCAGAATGAAAACAAACTGATCCTTTCATTTAACACCAAGTTTTAATTGTTCAGAACACCAAGCCAAAGAACATCCACAGCTGCTTATAGCACATCAGCAGCTGAATCTCTTAGTAGGCAACAAAAGTCTTAAGATTACACTACAAAACCTGGATCAAAAAAGTTTGGAAGACCACAACACTGTACTTTTCTGCACCCAGCACCACTGGAAAACTCAGAACAAGGTCTGGACACTTGAAATCAACAATGAAAGAACTGACAAACCTGACTGAAATATCAGCGCCGTGTCACAGACTGCCGCAGTGATGAGGCTGAAGTTTCTGTACAGGGGGTAACACAGGACTCTCCTGCCGAAGGACACAAGAACTTCCTGTATAGAGTTGTACGTCTGGGGGGGGGGGGAGAAGAAGAGAAGAGAAAAAAAAACAAAAAAAGGCAATAGCAAGGTCAGTACCCTTTCAACAGTTGTCTCAAACAGATCTAATAGCCTGACAATGAAATGGAAAACAGCTTGCAGTGAAAACACCAACAGGGTGGGGGTGAACAATACTTCTGCCCCACAGCTGAAACTGACCTTTTTCAGACAGCTGGTTCTGTTCCTCTCGAGCACATGGCAGCATACCCTGCGCCTAATTGCCCCATTTATAAACTAATTACTCCTAACGATTTCCTTTTTATGGAGGGAAAATACTAGAGGAAACCTTAAACACCCCTACAACTGTGGTTTTAATTGTCTGCGGTCTTTAATCACCACATTTATTTCAGCCCCCCCAATCCCCTGCAGTTGGGATACAAAAGGAGTCTCTGAGAAAACAAACTCCTGTGTAAAACTCATCTGTTAGTCCCCACTACTTTAGTTACCACGGTCCATGTGAACACGCTACTGGCCTTTGTTGTGCCTCGGCCTCCGCGGCTCGGTTAGTTGTTGTGTAAATAAATAGGTGAGGCCCAGCAGGTGAACTGGGCAGGGGTGGGGGCTGCTGCTGCTTTAAAAGGTGACCTGGCCTGGTCCATACCAGTGTCCACCTCCTAACAGCCAGCACATAATGGCTTCATTACCACCTGGCCTTGGTCCAAACCTCAAACACGGAGAAGTCGGCATTCAATTACACTGTCATCAGATGTGCCTTTAAAAATCAAAAGCATGTGTGAATATTGTAGGCTATGCAACTTACTTGTAGTGTTCTTGTAGGACTTTAAATGATTAAATATCAGCCTCCACCCATCTATATGGGACAAGTATATAGCTCATCTAGACAATGTTTTTAACAACTTATTTCTTAAGGAAAAAGTATTGTGTTTTGCATAAATTCAGTCTCACAAGTCCAGGACTCCTGTTAGGAATCCTGGATCTTCTGTAAGTAGGTCCAGATTTAAGTAAAACAAACGCTCGAAAACAATTCACATCACAGTACTGCAAAAGTATAGGAGGCAGGTCTGGTTCTGTCAAAGGTGTCAATTAAATACTAATTCATAATAATAATAATAATAATAATAATAATAATAATTCTTGCAAAACTGGTGTTCAGTGGCTGTAGACTTTATTGGTTTTTCACTCAACTTTTTGGAGGCTACTGGAGGAAGAACTCACTACACTTGGTGTTTGAGGTTTAAGTAGGCTGATAATTAAAACGTATTCAGCAAAGGCTGGAGGAGTCCAGTTTTGAATAGTAAAGCATTTATAGCAAGAGGCTAAAAGTAAAATTCACTTGAGAGACTAGGGGTGGAAATTAAAAAAAAAAAATAAATAAATATGAAATAAGGTACTACAGGCTAAAAGACACACACTCACACCTGTAGATGTACAAGGCCAAACACATGAAATGTTCTTACTCAAGCAGTCATGGTAGACTTTACATATAAGCTGTACATGCATTAGTGTTACAAAACTCGAGAGGAATAACTCCCAACAACTGCAACTGCTAGTGCACGTTTGGCAGGTGCCAGGCCTGCAGAAGCTGGTAAAATGAGGCTGACACAAGAAACCATCCCTGAGGCAATGTCAAAAAAATGGAGACAGCCTCTGAGGGGCAGCAGCTTGCGGGATTACACACTAAAGGGGAAGGATCCCCAGGAGAGCAGAGCTGCTGTGGCTGGTTCTAAGGCTGGACTGGGAACTGCAGCTGGGTCGCCCCGCGCTAACAACTCGTAACACCCCGGGGGCCTCGTTTATGGCTCCAGTGGTGCGCACAGCAAGTCTGGCATGGCTGACTGCCAAGCAGCACAAGAACAAGACATGGCCTGGCAAGTCATCTCTCTCTCCAGGATCTCAGAGACCGGTTTTGTGCACTCACAGTGAAAGCCTGAGGAACTATATATCAGAGGACTCTGGATTTAATGAGTAAAATGTTTCTGACTACAGCCTGTTGGTCTTAAGGCAACATGCTGTCACTGTCCTGAGTGATCATTTGCATAGGCCACTGACACGTTTTCTATGATTGCAGAGTTCCAATGCACATGAGTACATGTGGTAAAAAAATGGATGGAGCTTAAAGCGCAACCTGTGTCCAACACCTCAGAAAAGCTAAAGGGCTTATCCATGTGAGCATCTCTCCTCACTGCATCCTTGTAGTAACTGGAGTTCTGCACCCTATGTTCAAGCCTTCTGGTGACCTTTCTATTACCAGCATCCCCCTACTTACAAGTGTAACCTGTTTGGGGGACAAACTCATAATAAGGTAATGAGGACAAACTCAAGGTAATACTTTTAAATCAGAGATGCAATTAATGTTGCTGTGAGAATGTTTGTGAGTAACTAGCCAATCTGCCTCATACTTATATCTTGGTAAAGGGTGTTTAATAATTTCACTGATATACGCAAAAACTCATATCTTTAGGGATACCTGTACTTGTCACTCTAATGGTACATAAGCATTTACAGATGGCTAGATCTCAAATGTTGGAAAACAGGTGAGGACGCATTGTCAGTCATACTTCCAGCCAGCAAAGAGTCCCACTGAGCTTCCTGATGTTCCAGGATGATTCCACCTGCAAATAAATAAATAAATGTACACATACACAAATAAACAAATACACACTGAAGAGTTGGGAGTTGAGTCTGCACACCAAACACAACTGTCCTTTCTTCAAAAGCTTACAGGGATCCATCTAGACTACAACCTACTCATGCAGTTGGGTGGAATCATTACGTATCTAGTGACAAACACTATGACTGAAGTGTTAGCTACCTTTTTTTTTTTTTTAAAAGGTCTCACTGGTGAGTGGTAGGAATGACTAAGCAAAATCCAACAGCTCCCATTAAAAAAAGCACATTACTGTAGCCTGATGTTCAATATGGTAAATATGTGCCATAATTAGGTAGCAATCCAGAACTTATAATCAGAAGATACCAAGGCACCAAATAAAACATGGCAAAGATGAGGATGACATTTCTGTGAATGGACAGTCAAAGGACCAGATGCAGATCCTTCACTGACAGCCCCTACTCACATTGTGCTCTCCTTCTGTGGTACGAATCTCATAGGCGTATGCCAGCATGATGTCCACCAGGCTCAGCCAAACATGGTGGAGGCACTTCTTGTCCAGCAGGTAAGAACGGTTGGTAAATCTCCGCAGCTGCTCTTTCTCGTCTTCTGAAAAACTCACTGTGAACAGCACAACCCCATGCTGATAAGATCAAGATGGTCAACCCAATGGTGAAGTAACAGTTCACATTAACACAGAAAGAACATCAAGAAAGCATGGCTCCTATTGTCTGTGTAGACAAAACACAGTCGACATCCTAAAGGCAGAGACAGCATGGTCGCACACTGTTAACAAAGAAATACCAATCACACTTTTAATGCAGACAATATTCTTTACACTGCTTCACTATGGATACATTGCAATGCGATAATGAAAGAATACAAACCTCCTGCTGTGCTGCAAAAACTGGAGGTTTTTTTAAAAAAATCTGATTTTTATTATTACTACTTCCATTGCTCATTAGATGTTTATCCTGAGAGTCATACAATTGTATTTACTTATTCAGCTAGGTATTTCACCGTAGCAAATTAGGACATATACCTTGCTTGACAATACAGCAGCAGGCATCCAATTTGAACAGGATTTGAACTGCAAGCTCTCAGGTCACAAGTTCATGCCTTTCCAAATCATCTCAATTTAATAATGCCAGTGACCGTCAAGCAGTAGTTACTTGGACTGCCCGACTCTTGCAACATGGGAAATGAACCATGGCACAGGAGGGTCGAACGCGTTTCTTACCAGCCGCTACACTCTCTCCAAAGCCAACCAAGTGTTTCACAAACTATTAATCAAAGCTGCTAAGAGCCTCACTGCAGGGCTGATGTGCTGGGTTTCATTCGGAGCAACTAAATCACCCACTTGATATGTCCATGATTGTGATCAGTGTACAGAAAGGCACGCTGAAGACTAATTGAAAGAAGCCATGCAGATAATTCATTCCACTACGTAAATGAAGATGGAAAAAACCTAATGCTTAGCATCAATAACGGCACACGCACTTAACTCACTTACACGATTCCATTGAACAGACTTTCCTGGTCATTTACAGCACGACCCAAGAAGAAGTAGTGATAACATACAGCAAAGAGGGCACCAGACCATCTCTAATCACATTAGTAAATTAGTATGTTAACACGCATAGGTGCATGGGGGATTAGAGAAACAAACAGGGTAAAAAAATAATTAACATAACTTAATTCCAACAGTAAATTAAGTACGAGCTGTTTGATGCTACAGGGGAGTTGGGGTGTCAAGTCCTGTGGTAGATGCATAGATTGTGGGGGGGGGGGGGGGGGT
>UFQX01000076.1:505461-661998 GCA_900497675.1 Arapaima gigas
GGGGGGGGGGGGGGGGGGGGGGGGGGGGGGGGGGGGGGGGGGGTCTAAATGTAACAGAGTAAGAGATCAGGCCAATTTTCGGTTTAGATGCCATTTATGGAAAAAGTTCTAGACGGAGAGAGAACTGTTGTGCACCCATAGGATGGTGAGCAATGAGGTTTGCCAGAGATGTGGGTGCTAATGACATCCTCAAGGTATCGCGAACTGCTTGGGAGGCCGGAACTGTGGTTTTAAACCTGATCCATGTTGCAATCAGCCACCAGGGACATGACATGCGTGTACTCTGGGGGGAGGGGATTAAAAGCCAGAAGAGCAACTGCTTTTGCAATCAGTTCTAAATTATAAAAAGTTTGTGTTCCCACGCAGACCGCTTTTACAGATGCAGTCGCTACACAAAATGGAAACCAGTGACATAAAACTAAATTAAACCAAAGCTGCTGAAATGCCTGGTGAACTGGCCAAGTGAGCAATGTGCCTGCAGTTGTGTAGAACAGCTGAAAGCAATACCTCATTTGGCCAGTAAAGGGAAAACAGCCCCTGATTTGGAAACCCAAAGTGTGGGGTGCAGGTCTCACACTGCGGAGCTGCACTACAGCAGATTCAACAACCCTTTTGGCTGAGCCAAACCTTTGGGGCTGCATTCCTGTTTAATGACAACATTACTCTGGTGTCTATGGTGTCACTTCCAGGATGATGCTACCCTGCTTAAACTATATCCTACCCTCATACAACCAGAAGACTTGCAGAACTACTGCATCCCAGCATGCAGACTACAGATGTTGTTGATCCCAGACTGCTACAGTTGGGCAGAACATCTACAGATGGTTTAGTAAAGTGGTTAATGTACATTTATTTCTGCTAGCTTGCTCCAGTCACTCCATCACTTTCCTACTTTGTTGTACATCAGCAGCATAAAAAGAAGCACAACAGCACAAATCCATTACAGCTCAAGTGGCATTGCTCAAAACACCTTAATAAAAAACAAAAACGTAGAGATGCATCATTTTGACATGTAAAATGCAAGTGTTTTATTACACTGTATATGCATGTACATGATACATGCAGTAAATTTTAAGAAGCTGTTCTGTGGTGCTGCTGAATTCTTTATACTGATGTCTTACAGCGCCACATGACGGCCAGTCTTAAAATTTATTCACTGTTCCACATTTTACAATGGGCGGGGGAGGGGTGGGACAGAAGCCAAAAGGACTGACATCATACTGAGCAATATTGTAATAGTGTTAGGCAGCTATCTGTAATAAAGGGATAAAAAAAGTCCTAAAACAATAAGAATCACCACAATTTCATCCACCAACACAGGAACCCAGAATAAATTTACCGGGCACAGACTAGCACGTACACCCCCTGTGTATAATCATGGCCTATGACCTCTCCTGCAAGCCTCAAGGGAATTAGTGATGATTATCAACTCTGCTGAGGAAAATCTTCCTGTTACTCAGCACTGCAGACTCTGCCACATTTCAGATTCTCAGATGCTGCCTAGTACAACCACTATTTCTGGATATACACCCTGGTTCTTGAACTTGAAGTTTCAAGTGCTTAAACTCTCTGAATAATACAGAAGCATTGGCATGCATATTTAGTCCTAACCTTTAAGTGTCTGATGTCTCTTCTGTGTGACAATCAAAATAAAGTCATCCTGAATCTGATTAAGGAAACAAAGTTAGAGCTCTGACTTGTAAAGAATTTTGTACCACATCTTGTCTTTTTAAAATATCAAATTGTGTCATGATAAAACAAACATTTCTGACTTAATCTGAGTATTTACTTGACAAATTCTCAGGGTTTTGATCTGGCATTGCTTGGCTGCTGCTGTAATTTCAAGCACAGTATCTGGCTTTGGTCTCTCATTCAAGTGTGTCAGGTAAAGGAAAAGATGTGAAGGACCTGCAGATGCTCTTCAGCCCAAGAAAGCTGAAGGCTTCAGCTTAAACAGGAGCTCTGTGTATAAATGCTTTTTATTTTAAATGCAATGATGCCAAATTGACTTCATGCACCAAGTCTCTCTAGGCACCACCAGAAACAGATTTTAATGCAATTAAACTGTTAACACCCACTACGTGAAATTTAAGTAGACACTTCACCTGCTAATTCACGTGCTGTGCTAGCAAGTGATATGTCTGCGAGTCACTTCAGATAAAAGTGTGATCTAAACGAATAAATGTGAATGTAAGTAGTCCCACCTGTCAATTTGAAAAGCACACCCATCTGTTAACTTCAGAAACACTACATCACACAGCTGCCACCGTTAGATGTAGCGCTGCACCACTGAAATGGCAAGCAGGGCGCCCTTACATGATTAACTAGCCTCATTTGTCTCCACGGCGACCCCAGTGGAGCATGCAAGCAGTTTACAAGGCAGCTTGTAGGAAAGACACTGTTCACTGTGTGACAAACCTGATGCCCCCCCCACAAACCATGCATCCCTCAGTGGAAGGGGCTGGAGGTGAACATGGTAACTGTATGGAGACTCTAAAGCTTTCCATCAACCTTGCCTTCCTGAGATGCTGCCATCCTTTCCCACCCACACAAGAGCCAGCAGAAGGAACACATTGATGATACAACATCCTCCTCTGGGAGACAGCTTTATAGACCCTTATCACCTTCATCTGGGGATGAAATCAAACCTAATGGGCTCCTGCCAACAAACTGTGATCTGTGCTGCTGAAACACATGTGATGGCATTGATTCTGGATACACAGAGATAGTGGGTGGACGGATGTGGATGAGAAGCTCAATGTGAGCTTGACACCAAAAGGCAAACCGAGCACAACTGCAGGGGAAGGTTTACTAGTTTTACTTCACTGTGATTAGATCCAGAAACATGTTTTTAGCCATATTACACCACCTGCTGGTATCAGCGTGTCACAGCATAACATTTCTAAACAGTTTTTCTCACCATGTAAAAAATAATGACTGATTCTGTATACAAAATGCAACCAAGTTTATCAATTTGTAAGTTATATAATAAATGAATGATGTGAAACTCCTTGAAAATGTTTAAGTTTAAAAAAGTGCACCATGTAATTTTTGGACACTCCACAATGCTTTACGCAAAATAGTTGAGACAATGTTCCCTCACAGCAGCATCTTTATCAGCTATCCTACACTCTGAATATAGTTACAAGGGATTCATGGAGGTGAAAAAAGGACTGCAACACATGCCAACACTGAGCAGCTCCAAACCTCTACAATAAGGAAGTCAGTAGGGAGTAAACAAAAAACAAAGCCAGGACTCCATGCCTACTTGTTTCACTCTGTTGGGCCTGGGCTTGGTTGAACTTGGTCCACCATGGGTGGAACTTCAGCAGGTTCTGGATGACATCATCCTCAAACAGGTCAGCACTAAGACAACATGGTGGAAAGATGGGTCAGTTCAAAAAACTCTGGAAAACAAAACTGACACTTAACTGTGGCTTATACAACATTTTACTAACAAACCACCCTCATCAACCACAAATTCAGACAGTACACTTTTATACTTCATTCATTTATACTGTTGGTATGCTGCTCAATGAAATTACATTTATGTGTGACTCACAGGTAATGATCAGGGTCAAACTTGGCGCTCTCTGCAGATAGCCGACCCTGTCTCCTGTCTGTTGCTGTGGTAGCATCAGGATTCTTGACATCAGTGACATCACTCAGCTCCTCCTGTTTGGTCAAATTAAATGAAAATGGCCAGAGAAGGCTGCATGAGACCAGTCATGGACCAGGACACAAAGACAACACCCCACAGTGCTGAGCCTTATGATCTCTGTATCCCAGCCTCATCCAGCACACAAGTCCTGTTCCATATAGTTCATACAGAGAGTATACATGAGCACCCTAAGTAATAATTTTATGGGAAAAGCCAACTGGATGAAGGAAAGCAAAGCAAAAAGCTCCCTCTCTGAAAACTGTTGCTAAACAGGTCAGAAAACAGTTGCTCATATCCTGCTTAAATTTAACTAAAAGCATTGTTGCAGGGGATCTAATTTCTAGCAAGCATACTCAAGCTTTACACCAGTGTTTTAAACAGTTTGCTGCGACGACTTCACATGACTTCCACACTGTCCCCCCTGCTCTACAGCACAAGTCAAAGGACAAAAGTCCTAGAGCTGCTGCTGTCAGACACAGAGATCAGACAGTTAAGATTCTAAGGTCAGGCAGGCAAAACCCCAACTGTGTAATACAATAGATTACTGATGATTACAAACCACAATCAGTATACTGACATTACAGAACAGAATGAGAATAAGCCCTGAAAGCGTAATGCATCACCAAGCACAAAATTATACCTTTCTTTCACCAACTAATGAAGGAATAAGTAGGAAGTCAAAGATAATTTGTATTTTAATAAACATGCTAAAAAAGTACTCAATATGCATTAAGAATTAGTGCCAGAGAGTGACTCAAAACAGCACCAACTATTAAAAAAAAAAATAAAAAAAAAAAAAAAAACCTCAAAATGTGGCATCCTATTTAATGAAGTTAAGATAGAGAACATTACTAAGTCAAGGATCAAAGGTTAAAAATATTTACTTATAAATACTCGGTGAACCTTGTGATCACCAAACTTCAGATAGGTAAATAATGCAGTTGTTGAATTTAAAATGCTTGCATTTCCATCCTTCTTAGTCTTGCAGAACACCAATCGTACTTTAGCTGTCACCTTGAGGGCATTATGCACTTTGCTTCAGAAATTTAAACTCGTCTTAGGGTTCCTAACCAAACGGAAATTTAAAATGCATTTTCATATCTATTTGTCTGTCCTTGTTCATATCAACTATTTCACAATTCATTCTTCCACGTCATTTTTACAAAACATCACCATCTGTTTCACCTGCAACCTGATGAACACTCCAGACCTCTGGTTGCCAAAGCCATACTTCTGCAGTAAGTTGAGTTCCTGCTCTGAGCACTCTGTATACACCTCCTGGTCCACCTGCCAGTCAAACTCATCACAATCTTCTTCATCTTCCACACTCCCACTACCTGTGTCTGAAAATCAAAAATGGTACAACAACCTTATTTTAAAACACAGCTGGGTGCATGGGCCAACCACATTTCTCAAACACAGCAGCTGCAAGAAATTCAGATGTTAGGACACCAAGGAGCTCTCTGTTTAGACAGGCCACACCCTCCTCATTCATTGTGGCAGTCAGACCAAGACCAAGCAAGCTGCTTACATACCCAGTTCCTCGACTAGAGGCCTGGCTGATCTGGAGCCCCGGGGGGCCAGAAGACTCGTCAGCATCTCAAGCCCCTGGAAGTGTTGTCCTGCCGTCTCCTTAGGCACACGGAGAGTGAAGAGGCCTGGAAAGCAGAACAATATAACAGAGGAATCACTTAGTGGCAGGACTTCAAGGCAAGTTTGTCCAATTTGTCCTACAGTATGTTAGCGATCAATATCATTCACTTCAACCACAGAGAATTCAGTGTATGGTACAGAAAGAAGCTGAAGAAAAAGGTCTTTCCTGGAAATGAATGTGTAACCCCAGGGTAACCTCAAAACCCTCTCTCACCATTACGTTTCTGCTAGAGTGAATGACATGCAAACAAGAGTAATACAATATGAGCTCATGCCGACCGCCATTTCAAGTGCAAAGATTTGTCAAAAGTGATAGTGATTTTTCTCCTAACTCAAAGAGCACCATGACAACGATTTCCCCTGGCTCTTGCATTTTAATGACCTCATAAAACTTTCAAGATGCTGTCAGAGTATTTACCTTAAAAATGCATTTTACCTTTGATTGCCTTGACTGAGGGCTCTTTACAAGGTTTGCTGGGCCCACAGGAGCCATCTAAATGATTTCTAATTACATGTGTAAACAGGGACACCCATTACTTGAGCTTTATTACCAGTTGTTGTTGAATTATTTAAATCCAGCATGTCAAAAAGGATGTTACAGAAATCAGATGAGGGGGAGGCTGTCTACATAATTTAACACCTTCTATACAAATCCAACAATTTCAATAACTAGCCAATGTAAAGCGCAACTGGGGCTTATGGAAACTGAGGAAAAGGGTGTTATTTCAATGTAATCAGTAAACTGTGGACAAAGGAACTTCAAGAGATATTTGCTACTAAAAGGGAGATAGCAAGTGAGGAAGTGAGATTGGCAGCCACAAAAAGGATTAATTGCAGCACTGATTAACAAAATGGTACATTAAACCTCTGAGTGTGCCGCGCATAATTAAGTCCGACAGGGTTTTAGTGAGTGTGAAATAGACACCAAGGATCAATCCATTCACATTCATTCAGGACATATCCCACAAACCTGGTATGACTGCTTGTCAAGAAATGTAAGCAAACATTCATTAACCAAAGAGCCACAGACTGGCTAACCAACCTGAGCTCAACTCAACAGTTAACATTCCATATTCAGTATTATTTTGTATACACAAATCAAACCATAATACACACATTTTTTCAAAAGCCAATTTTCTATTAGTGGGGCAGAAGTTGGCAATAATTCAAACGCACAAAATCCTCACCTTTATTGATATCAAAGGATGCCTTTTCCCTCCCATCTTCTACTATTCTTCCAGGAAGGGTTAGTCTGAAAAGAAAAAGACAAAAATTAAGTATGTATTCAGATCAAGACAAAGGAAATGGGTTCAGTGTCTCCTTATGCAAAGTCAATGTAACAAACATTCCACACTTTTCTACTTTCTCCAAAATGAATCCACAGCAATTATCTTAATTAGTCAGAGAATATGAATAACAACTTATAAAAGGTCAGTTCTGTCTTCCTTCAGCAAGTTTTGAAAAAGTGCTAACAAACTTGTCATAAATGTACATTTCCTGCTATTTTCAGCCCTGAGAACAACCCTGAATTTCACTGGCGATGGATGTGCTAAACAGCCACATAGTGAAGTTGTCCTTCCAGCTGCTCCAGCCCTAAAAGAGCAGCTCAAGAGCATTCCCATCATAGCCTCTCTGCAAATGCAAACGGCAGATGTTGGTAGCTCACACCACAAAGCTCGACACTGATTCGTTTAGCAGATCCTGTAACATTTATTTACTCATTTAGCAGACACTTCCCCCCTCCAAAGCAACATACAACTTACAGCCCCGTACAACAATGCACAATGCTTACATTTATTAACAAACATAGTCGGCTGACGCCATTCTTGAAGGTGACTTACAAAGTAAGATACTGTAATGCATTAAACTACTTACAATGATTCACTTCCACAGATAAGCAATGTAGCAAACACTCGTTCCCTCACATTTACACATACTGAGCATTTCAGAGTAACCAGTAGACCTGAAACATGTCTTGGTGCTTTGGTTTCCTCCCATAGTCCAAAGAGGAGACCTAGAGTTCAGGACCTTCCACCCATTTTTTGAGTTAAGTTAAGCAACAAATGAATGTGGTTGCAGAGGTGACGAATGGAGCATTCTGGAAGGCATCCATCAAACTGCTGGAGCCATCACCATGTTCTCTTTAGTGTGTATCCAAGTGTCTATCCCAGAAGTATAGGGTTATGAGGCACGGTACACCCTGGATATGGTGCCAGTCCATCAAAGAGCTCTCTCTCTCTCTCTCTCACTCACACACACACACACACACACAAAAAACATAGCAAAGCTACCAATTCACCTAAAAACACGTCTTTAGGCTGCGGGAGGAAATTCACACAAACACAGGTAGAGCCAGGATGAACTCATATCAGAACCCACACATCTACCCAGTCTGCCACCCCAGTGTTTGACACAAATCAGGACATTCCACAGCACAAAGTTGGAATCAATTTTTCAACACAGAATAAATTCATTCAGAATCAGGACCTGCCTCAAAATAACAAATCCACTGCACAAATTACAAATCTATTTTAATTACTTTTTATTACTAGAATACTATAAAACATGCCTTTCATTTTTAGCTTTTAACCCAGATAAATTATCCTAGTTAATATTTTTACATTTCTGAAAGATGAGCAACATGAGTACAAGTTATGAATCTTTGACTTATGAGTTTGTGTGTATACAAGTGAAATTATTTAATACACTTAACCGAGTTATGACTAAACATGAGGCTGATTTTTTGTGTTCATGAGTAACGAGAGCTGAGCGTGGAGGAATTTTCAAAGTTTGTGCCAAAATGGTTATTACATCTCCAACATACGAGAATTCACCTTACCAGTCAATTTTCACAAATGCACCTTAGAGTGACCTGTACCCCCCCCCCAAAGTGCTGCTGAAATACATAGAAGATTATACTGTATTTTGTGCTATGTTCTAAGCAAAACCTACCAAGTGAGCTCCACAAACCTACAGGCATCATAGACTGGGCAGCTGTCAGATATTTACAATTCACAGATAACTACAGTTTTGGTAGAATGTATACGGACTAGAGCAGCATAACTGATACTTGCCAAATCAATTCTTCATTGCTTCCCAGAAAGCTAGAGTGAAAGGTTACACAAATCTTCTGAGGGGGTGTTTGAAACCAACCCTAATCAACGAGGAGAGCTCACCTGAGGAAGTATGGCTTGGCAAAGAATTTGAAGTCATCTCCATCGATGAATAGGTCAAACTCGGATGTCCTGGTGAAGGGAACGCGGATGCTGATGATAAGGAAATCGTCTTCCTGACTCAACTCAAACGCTGGGGTTATCATGGTGCCTGGTCAGTCTCAGTCTGAAGGATGAACCAGGTGGACAAAATACAACTCAGATGAAATAGATAGCACCGCTTCACCACTGACAGCTTAAAATGGTCTTAATCTGAGCCTTAATTGATCTGAAATTACTATCAGAACATAGTACTAAGGGATAATAGCAAATTGAGGATGTAAGGAGGCCTGCATGCAATCTGTAATTGATTAATCTAACTAGTGTAATCTTAAAAAGAATTAACCATGCAGGCTTCACAGCTATAACAAGGGACGTGACTGGTTCACAGAGTTTGCTTTTATCTTAAGCCAACAGAAGAAAACTAAAGTCTGCAGGTGACTTCTGTACACATGGACATCAGCTGAACCCTTTCCTCAACATGATATAGTAACACCATGCTGCACGTGCGAAATATTTTCAAGACACATGGCTGTTCTTCAATCACTTAATTTTATCGAGGACATTCTGGTTTACCAACAAACTGGACTGATCACACAACACTGGGGGGGGGGTGTATAAGAAAGGGGGTTGTAGGCTGTAGGTTTTCAGAAGGCCAAGGTCCTTTGACATGTGAAACAACATCCTCTATGTTCTATCAGACTGTAGCTGGTGGGCTGAGGATAGAACATCACTTCTGGTGAGAGGTGGACTCAAAATTGTCACAAAAGTTGGTTTGGTCACGGGTCAGAACTACGATTCAGTGGAGATGATGGCAGAGGCCAGAATGAGGAGGAAACTACAGTCTATCATGGACAGTGGCTCACAAACACAAAGTGAAGTGATCGCCATGAGGCCTTTTAACCACTTAGGTGCAGAAGAAGTAGTGCTTCTGAGGGTCCTTCTTCCTAACAGCCACCTGCCTCAATAATGCCACACAAAAACCTGTCAACAATTAGACTGAGACTATCTTCTGGTTTTTATTAGTGTTATCCACTTATACTTTGTCAATTATTTATTATAATGCATCTTATGTTATGTATCCACTGCATCTAGCTGCTGCATAGGCACATTTCCCAGTGGAAATCAGTAAAGCACTATTCTGTCACATTCTGCTGGAACAGAATTCTGCATACAAACTACAACACAATACCAACTTGTTCACACAGTATCTCAAACACTTCAGTCAGATTTCACAAAAAATGCAGTGATACTACCAGCAGTTGCTGAATTATTTAAATCCATCACATGACATTGACGTGGTGAACAGCAGCTGACTGACTTCTGTTCAAACCAGAGTTTCTCCACAACACACTCTCTTCTAAGGCAGTTTGGTGCAATCATGTTCCAATGTTCTCATTCAAGTTGAGCAGTTACTGAATAAATCACACTTTCCACTAAATGGAATCGGCTGTGGACGTGATGTAAACTGCCACAACTCCTGCACAGCCATCATTCTAGACATTCTGCAGAAACTAGGTTTTAAGCCCTAAGGCTGCCTTCTTTCCAGTCGGATGGTTAGAACTGTCACTTTGGAAATTGAATGTTGCTGGTCCCCTTCCATTCCTGCTGTTGTACCCATGAACAAGGAACTTACCCTGAACAGCTCCTGGGTGCAAATTGCTGTAAAGTTACTTCTCTAGCGCTGCAAGTTTTCTTAAGCAATAGTGATGGCTACAAAAAGGATGAGAATAATAACCTTACATAATGGTTGTAGACCAGATAGTACATTTAGACTACTTGCTTGGCGCTTAAGACATTCATCCCAAAGGTACTTTCACATCTAAACCACCAAGTCAGCATCTGTGATATCAGTATAAATATTTAACTGTCCCATTGGATAAACAAAGTAAAAATAAAAGAGTACAGAGTCTTTGTCTGCACATCACATTTACTTATTTAACAGATGTTTTCTCCAAAGCGACGTTCAATGATTATTAACTAGTATTTAGAAGAGAACTTCAACCAAAGTGACTTCGAATGCCCCACAGTAAACTCCCTACCGTCTGTACATCTGTACTCCAGAACACACACGCACGCACACAATTTACAAATTCGTTTGAGACACATATCTTTGGTTTGTGGAAGGAAAACTGAGCCCCTGAAAGAAACACATGCGAACACAGGGAGAACTTGCAAACTCCACACGGACTTAGTGGGGTTTCAACTCACGTACGAACTCCGCACCGCCGCCTGTCCGAGCGCCCTTCCGGAGTTCATCGTTCCCACATCTGCTCCTTCACCTCACATCTCCAAATAACATTACTTTCCAGGTAAGCTGTTCATTGTCGCTATTTTACTGCTTGAAATCAAGTGCTGGTCTATCGAAGTCAGTTTCAAAACAAAAGTGTTCGTCTATAACGACCACACCGTTTTCCAAGGGGGAGGGATCCCTATTTCGCTTGACTGAAACCGTCGACGTACAACGGACATAAAACAACATTCTTACAAACATTTCAACAAAAAATGAGGAAAAAAAATCTCCCTAATTCCTCTTAACAGGCGCAAATTTTAAAAACACCATCAAGGACGATCAGTGAGATGTTGGTGAAGCGCTAGGCTCGCATGCAGCTGCTGAAAGGCCTGTACGCACGAGACCAGCCATTAAAGGGGTCCACGCGGCTACAGCGGCGCCCAGCCGTGGTGAAGGGAGGCAGCGCGCGATACGGACACACAACAGTTTTACCTTCCACGAATCCCAGCGACTCCAGTTCACCAACACGCCGCGTGTCTTTGCGCAGAATTCTCATCACGCACGTTCCAAAGCGGAGACCATGCTGGCGCCGTAAAGCAGCGTATACAAGCGCACAAATATTTCGCCGGAACCGTTTTAAAGCTGCATCAAGTCTTTACTTCTTTTCACGCCACAAACAACGTGCTGTATCTTCAAGCCTCTGCGAACAAGAAAAAAAAATCTTCACAACCTCTGAGAACTGTGTCAGAGCCAGCTGACAGCAAACCTCAATCCTGTGCACCAAACGCTAAAATGTATTAGAGATTCTTACGATCGTGCACAGTGTATGATCATGTTTCAATGGTTTTTGCACCACGCCAGTTGTTGGCCACGGTAAGATATGTGCGTGAAAACGTCATATCAATGAATATTAGCTTTATTACACTTATAATAAATAGCCCATAATATATAATTGACTATTAATATAACAATGTTTAAAAATATCAGCTCAACTGCAGGTTTTCTGTTTTTCAAGGTTTTAGCTATTTCAGTTAAAGCTACAGTGTTACACAGTATTTGAATTTGAAATAAGTCAGTTGCTCGTGTTTAGAACTGTCGCCTTCCAGTCTGGAGGGTGTTGGTTCAAATCTTGCTTCGTCTTTATTACCCTGAATTAATGTAGTAGAAAAATTCATTTGGTCTTCTTGTCACTTTGGGCTGCAAATTTGGAGGAAAAGTGTATCACCAATAGTTACTATTACTATCATTATTATTATTGACATCAATAGTAATAATAATAATAAGAATACGTGCGCTTAGTTTGCGGTGCTATTCTGAGAATTACGGTACAGTTTACAAGCCCCTCCTTCACTGGCTAATTTGACGTGGGAGCTGTGAGGCGCAGTGGCTCTCCGTCTCCCTCCTCACAACGCAACTAGGGGGAGAACAAGTGGTGGCGGAACGTGGCGCGCGGCTCCAACTTCCGCTGCGCAGCCATGAAGGAGGACACGGGCTTCGTCACGCGTGGCGCGTGCACTTTGTCACCATGAGAACTTACTGCAGGCTCGTGGCGATCGCCGCGTGCCTCGGAGTTGCGCTACTTCTGTACTTTCTGGCGGGCAGTGGCGCGGACGAAGCGCCCCGCGGGGATGTGCGGGAGGGGGACGGCCACTCCGCGCCCCCGAGCCGGAGCTCCGTGAAGAGGCCGGGGCAGAAACCACCGCCACCCCCGCCGCCGCAGCCGCCACGGGGGCAGCAGGGGCGGCAGCGCCCAAGGCACTTCGTGCGGGGCAGCGCGGCCGGACATGCGAAGCTTGGGTAAGGGTAGGGCGGTGCGTGATATGCATCGTACATCATGCGTTATAGTTCCTGCGGAGATGCCCCTTTCTGAGTGCAGATCTCGGTTTTCCAGCCCGTGCTCTCCAAGCTTGAGGAAAACTAAAAGTGGCTAAACTTGGACCATCTGCTCTTTACTGCCGCGCATGGACTCTAGTGAGCATTTTCTCACATGCCTGCACCATCCACATTCAAACACATCCTCCTCTTCCAGAATGAGTTTCATGGATGCACTGCTGCTCCATCAGTGTCCTTGAAAGATCCCTATCCTTTTCTTACAAAGCTGCTGATGGATCAAAGTGCCTCCAGGTGGACCAGCAGGGAAGCAATGGTTCCCCTTAGGGCACTCGGTGCCAGGCGGTGATGGGGTGTGTTTTTAATATGCGTGCTGTGTATTTTCATACGTCCGCTTCCAGCGTCTGGTTCGGGTTTGCTGTGAGGCGAGTTACAGTTGGATTCTGGGTGGTGACGCTGACATAGGAAGCACCGCTGCATGCTTTATTTCAGAATGCTCTTTGTGAAAGTGCACATTAAGCAGATTATTCTGTGTTGTGCATCAAAACTGGACCAGTTCCCCCAAATCCTGCTGCTTGCCAGAGCAACTCCAGTATGGGCATCATGCTGAACCTTTTCAAGTGTTCAGACATCTGCTTGCATGCTTTCTTAAGTATTGGTCCATCTTTGAAGGAGATGGGCATGCATTCTTCTGTCATCTTGAGAAGGTAGTTTTTTACGGCAGGTTGAACTAAGGTCACCTTGAGGATAGGTGAATTTCAGAGGATTTTGTCATACGCTGTCACTTGAAGGAAGCAAGGTTGTAAGATATAATAATAAGAATAATGGCAGTAAAATCCAGCAGGTACCAAAGCACCGTTATATGATTGGCTCGCTTTGCTTTAGGTGATTTATATAACCAGAGTAATTTCAGTTTCCGCTTGGAAGACTGAATGCGGTTATGTTGTGTTTGTGATGAACTGTGGTGCCGCATGAAACCACCCCCGGTTGTGGCGCCACACCCATTGTCGCCTGCTCTCCGCAGATAAAACCCCGAACTGGAATGGCATCACTGCATGTAGAGGAAAATTATGGCAAAAGGCATTCAGTCAAATACTGCATGCATGCAACCCATTCGACCCAACCCTCTACTGCCCTGGGTCCTCTCTCAGGCTCGGGGACAGAACAGGTGTTAATTTCTCCCCTTCCTCTGTGCTCACGGCCAAGTTAGCATCAACCAGAAAAGGGCAAACACTTCCTGATGGACAGATAGCATCGCCCTTTTCCTCATCCCTACCTCAGCTCCGCTCGCACTAAATCACTTCTCTGAGATAAGATAAGCACCGCAGCTCTGGAACGGTGACTCTGCCGCCTCCTTTGCAGAGACGTGTTTTTGATGTCAGAAAGGGCTGCCTCGCCGTTGCATTCCTCGGCTCCGCAAATAACCGTGCAAAAGGAGGACCGCTTACTGATTTCATTTCCTATCTCCTTATGATGTGGAATTTCATAATCTGCTTCTGCACGCTCTGTAAGTACATAAGGGCTGAAAGTGGAAATCACACTGGTGTCGTGGCTTGTTCTGAAACTTAGCATGGGTTTTACTTGAGGCCGCAAGTATACAGATTTGTTGTTTCTTTACAGATTGCAGAGCTGAGCTGAGCTCCCAAACTGTGCGGGATAAAATGCAAATTCCAGCTTAGTGTCATTTTACAAATACGTGGTTCATAGGCCCTTTTTTGTCTTAATGGATAATGATGCTGTATCATCCACCTGTCCAGTATTAGTAACCACTTTTTTTTTTCAGGGTCACAGTGGCCCATAGTGTGTCCTGGAAACACGGGGGGCGGGGGTGGGGGGTATCCTAGTCGGGGTGCTGGTCCAACACATACAGTGTGGGTAATTTTGATATAAAAATCCAGCCTGAGACAAATTGAGTGCTGCAGCCAAAGCCTCAGGTCAGGAGGTGCAATGCATTGGCACTACCCACTGTGTCACCAGCGTGGATCGTTTAATTTGTGTTAAATCAATAACACTTGTTGGTTTAGATGGTTCTTGGTCACAAAAGGCTAAAATGAGTACTAAAAAAAAGCAAATGCAAGGTTATGATTTGCTGTAGCAGAGCAGTTTGGAAATGTTGCTGTGCACTGCAGCCTTTCGCTCAAGGTTTGGATGAAGCCTTTCGTTTGTTTAGTCTCCCCCTCTCCAATAGTTGTTTCATACCCTTTCATCCCCAAAGTGTTGAATTGTGTCTAATATTTGTCTAGGCAACTGTCTCATTATGGTTTGGGGAGCAGTTGAACATCCTGCGCAGGAGTAAATTAAGTATTCCGTTGCGCTGAGCGGTAAACGTGTCATCCTGTATGACTTATTGCCCCTGCGCTCCGCAGCCATTTGAAATCTCCTCGCTCACCTCCAGGGGAGGTTAGGAAACGCAGTGTCCCGGCTATTGGAGATTATTTTCTTTAAAAAAGTGTGTTTACGCCAGCTAGCTTTATCAGAGAGGCAGCCTGAGGACATGCAGAAGAAAGGCGCTCTGGCAGATGAGTACAACATCGAGGTGGAAAATCTGTTAATCGGTTGGCCATGGAAGATGATCTGCACCGCGGGACACTTCGCACAGGGACTGGCATCATCAGGCCAACAGGGCACAGCAGGGATTTTCCATCAGAAATGTGGCGGCGTTTTCTGAATTACTGAGGACTTTGAACGGATCCCCTGGTAAGCAGCTGGGAATGTTATTAGAGCACTGGTGAGAGAGGTTCACCTCGGAAAACCATTGTGGAAACATTTGTTCCACGCACTGGCTCAGATGTAAAGGTTCGTTTCATACCTTTAGAAGATTTTGAACACCTTGACTTTGGTCCCAGTAAAGATACAGATTACAGGTTTATTGATTCCAAAGGGGAATAAGGTACAAGATCACCTATTTAGTACAACACAGTAGCCACAGTTGATAGTGGAATATCAGTGGAATAAATAAATATCACACCTGATATAGGTATGGGAATGGCAGGTGTTGTAGCAGTTAAAGTTGTAGGGTTGTACTGAAACCTCTTGTAGTACCCTGGGTTAAGGTATTCACCCTGTTTTGGTAGGGTAAATATGAGTCAATCAGTAGAAGTAGCTTATAGTGAATACATTTTAGTGTATAAATGTGTACAAATAAAAAAGAGCACATACAGTTCTAGTGAAAGGTGAGAGCCCAATCAAACACCACCTGTGAAGGATGAGCTAGAAAGGAGACTGAAAGCAAAGCAACACACAGGGGTCCTACATGTGTGGGGACTGCTACAGTAGAGCTTTACTCATTTAGCTAACACTGTTCCCCAAGGTGAATTACAGTGATTTACTTCTATGTGTATCTGGGTGTTTTTATTGTCATCAGTGCAGGTTTTACAGGTTTGTTGATATGATTTCTGAGACGCTCTGTTTTCAAGAGGGATTTGGTCAAAGCCCCAGGGCACCAAGGGCACTTGATTTGTTCTCCTCTGTGCGTATCCTGCAGCAAATGTAAAAAAGTAGAAATGCGTACGAGTACCACAAGCACATCCCGTCACTCCAAAAGTCTTTAGTGAAAGTTACCACGGAAATAAAAGCAAAGCCTATCAAAGTGCATGAAAAAGTGCAGCGTGTCTTCACTGTGGCTATGGGATCAAAGCTGTGTGTTGTGCGCTGCGGACGCTCATCATCTTCTGGTCTCTTACTGATCTCAATTCAGCAGCGGCCCGACTGCCAGCACAGCGCTGGGAGCATTTTTAGATGAGATATAGACGTTTGGCTTCCTGCTCTGGAGAACAAAGCCTTCTGGGTACAGAAAGATGGGAGACGGAGACAGGGGAGCCGTGACATTGTCGTTCTTCAAAGCCTTGATTGTCGACATTAATCTTCTGTCGAAAGGAACGCGAACGCGCGTTTGGCTTTCAGATCTCTGAGGTGCATCGTTGGCGACTGCCATTCGCTGCAGGGGCACAGTGGGTAATGTGGTGTAACTTGTGCTGCTGCGTTGGTTTTCCCCGCTGCAGGTGGCGGGTGGAAGATGGGCGCTCTGTGCATAGGATCAACGTGCCAGAGGAGTGGATGCATCTGGCCGTGGTGGCCTGCGGGGAGCGCCTGGACGAGACGCTTACCATGCTCAAGTCTGCATTGCTCTTCAGCTTCCGGAAGATCAAGTTCCACATCTTTGCTGAGAATGCCCTGGCCTCGCTTTTTGAGAAAGGGGTAAGTTCTCTGCAAGCACACAGAGCTGGTCTGGAGATAGAGATGGTGGTTGATAGTGCTTAATAGTCCTACAGCTTAGAGGTCAGAGATCAAAAATGCTGGTTCTTGGTTTTGGCTCCAATGTGGTGAAGGACCCTCAGAGCTGCTGAATCCCTTCCCCAACATTCAAAATAGGTGTCAAAATGCATATTTTCCAAATCCACTTTTTTCCTAATCTCCACACAGCTACATAAGTTTGCTTCATTCCATCTGGCACCATTACCGCTGTATTATGCACCAGCAAAAATAGACAGATACACTGTACTTTGAAAGTCATGTGTTTGTATCTAATTTTCATCTGTTAGTGAAATACTTTTTTACTCTGAGTTACAGATCACTTTCCAGAAATGTAAAGTGAATAAACGTGCCAGAAAGGCAACTCTGTCCCGTTTCTAAGCATCTATTGTTATTATTGTCTGCATTTGGCTGCACTGGTCTTGAGGGCCTTTGCAACCTTGATTTAAAGTCTGGTGCATTTTTGTTTGCCAAGACAGCAATGACCTTATTTTATGTGCATTTCAAGACTACATTTACCTTAACTGTTTTTTTCCTGTACATTTTTATGTGTAAATTCTTAAATTGTGGTGCTTCAGTAATGCTGCCTCCATAAAAATAGTATAAATTAGATTGGTAGAATTTGACATGCCTACTCACAATCAAAGCTGTATATTACTATCTATTGTATATTAATGCCTTTTAAAAAACACTTTGGTTGTTATTTATCCATGATTTAAGAAGTTTGCTATCATAGGTCCCCATTGGGAGTTAGTGTAATTTTTTTGCGAATTTTATTTTAATTAACATTTTTAATAGAGTAAGTTGGATGCAAAGGATCCCAGCCAAAACACTGTCTCTGTTGTTACTTCTTGAAATTGCTATAGATATCAACAAGGCTCAATTTTTAATATTTGATGTTCCAAGTGGAGGAAAAAAAATCTAAAGTTTTTAAATCAGTATTTCAGATTTGACATATTTAGATGCTTTGTGTCTAACTGTTATGGGAGAGTCATCTCAGCTTCTCCGTTTCAGTTCTTCATATTTTAGCATAATGTCAAGCTAAATTTTAATGTATGAAAACTGTCTGGCCTTTCAGTTCAGCTGAGGGCAACATAATGATGTTTGAAATTGTACTGAAGTTGAAAGGACATTGCGATGCAGTGGTGTGCTATCCAAGGCATGTCGGATCCTGTTTCACACCCTATATTTCAGGCATAAGCTGCAGACCAGCAAGAACCTGCACTGGACAAATAATTGAAAACTAATGGATGAAAATTTGGTGTATAAACAGGGTAAATTTCTCTCTGTAAATTGGCAGAACATCCAGAGTCTAAGCTTCTGATGTAAATTGTTATTGAACTGGAGTTTTGGTTTGTTTTGAAATGAAATTCCAACTTTGTGAGTTATAGCGCAGCATAGAGAGGTTTGGTTTAGATGTTCAGCCAGTAGCCATTCCTAAAAAATTAAGAGAAGTGCAGGAAGGCAAGTTGTAGTAGGTGTGTGTGTGTGTGTGTGTGTCTGTGTGTGTGTCTGTGAGTGTGTGTGTGTGTGTGGTTTCTAAGTTCTAAATCTGAGCACTTCGACTGGTTCAGTGGAGTATAAATTCTGAATTGTCCTTAGCTGCCAGCCTCCGAGGGCCGTGTGGATTTTAGACGCCTGCAATTATGCCTCTAACAGCCTGAAATAATATTTCACATATGACGTATCAAACGGGCAAATAGAAGGACACATCCTGCTTACTGTTGGTGTTTTTCATGTCCCTTTGCCTGAAAATGAGTTAACTATATATATTTGCAGCTGTGAAAAAGACCTGCCTGTCCCCTAACCTGGGATAACTCGTAAAGGATGGCCGTCCAGTCTGCCAATTAGAAACATATGTTAGACAATTGGACATGGTGGCGTGTCTGACAAAGGCCTGCTTCCCTGAGCCTGTTGAGTCCTCCCGTGAGGTCGAGGTCATCTCCGGTCTGGCAGCTTTGATCTCCTGCCCCATTGGCACTGATGTTGCCAGGTTCTCTGGCCGTGATGGTCCTCTGGGGGCCAAATAGTTTAACAGAACCTCCTTACCAGCGAGAGGGGCTGAGCACTCGACGGAGCGGAAAATTGGAGACCACGGATGTGGAAGGAAAGCTTTTTGGTGGCGTCTGAGATAAGAGGGCTTCTCACCCATCAACTCCATGCTTCTGAGTGGGGCTCGCTTTCAGCAGCATCATTTGCTTCTTACAGCACTCTGGCGCAAGAAGACATATCTGTTTAATTACAACAGATTTGGGAGTGTTCTAGTGGTTGTGTTTCATGACTCTATTAAAGCTGTGGATTTTTTTTTTGTCTATACAATGCAAGACAAAAATTTGAGTACACAAGATGGGAATTTGTTTTTTAATTCATAATTCTTTAGATCAAGGTCTTTAATTCTCCTTCACTTTCCTTTGCACGACTTTTGAGATGTTTTGGGTCTGTATCAAGACATTTTTAATCCTTCAGTTGTTAAAAATTAAGGAAGTTCTTTATTAAGCTTTTGTTTGTGTAGACAAAGATTTTGAAAGTAACTGGAAGCTGTTGAACATTGCTTGCATATGAGATGAATTGGTCAGCTGTTGGGACTGATTAGGAGGTTGTAGAAATGCCATTTCAATAGTTTTAAATTAGTTATGATGCATGAAGTTAAAAATAAAGTTATATAGAATATTTGTATTTATTATAGCTTTATCCAAAGATTTTATAGAACCGAACCAGCTTTCTTAAGTGTTCATTGACTGTGACTTAGTGGTAAAGAGGACAGTAAGAGAAGGTGTAACATAGTTGATGATGGTTTATTATGGTGTCAGACTGTAACAGTTTGCAGTTCTTCTTCCAGCTGAGCCAGTGGCCCAGGCCCGTCTCTTCCAAATTCCAGTACAGTATCTACCCCATCACTTTCTCTGTGGGCAATGCCGAGGAGTGGAAGAAGCTCTTCAAGCCCTGTGCTGCACAGCGGCTCTTCCTGCCTGTAAGAATCTGAATGAACTGACGGCCTTCTGGGTTTTCATGCATCACTTATGTGAACACATCTACTCCAGCACTGTGAAAACAAAATCTATTTAAAAGTCATGTCTTGCAACATTGAATTGCCACTTCAGATTTGCCTCTTACATTTAGGTGCTGTTTCTTCCAATCAAACATGCTGTTTTGCTTTGAACTGCAGTTTTTGTGTATGACTGTATTAGGCTAACTCACATTTTTAAAAATATGTAGAGTCAACCTGCTATTAAATTCAGTCAAAATCCTTAAAAACTAAAAATTTTTTATTATTATTATTTTAATGGAACATAAAATAAGCCACTGAAACAAAGTAGTAGCCCCTGAAACTAAGCTGTTTTGAGCTCACGCCTGTAGCTTGTGGGACAAGACATAGGCAAGGTATGAAGAATGAGTCCATAGTGATCGTGATTCACAGGTCATCCTAAAGGACGTGGACTCGCTGCTGTACGTGGACACAGACGTCCTCTTCCTGAGCCCCATGGACCACATCTGGAACTTTCTGAAGGAATTCAACAGCACCCAGCTGGCTGCCATGGCACCAGAGCATGAAATCCCCAAGATTGGCTGGTACAGCCGCTTTGCCCGACACCCTTTCTATGGAGTCACCGGGGTCAACTCAGGGGTCATGCTGATGAACCTCACACGTATACGGAGCACTTTGTTCAAGGTTAGGGACAGCTGCTCTTCTCAACCTCTTTTTTTTTTTTTTTTTTTTTTCCTTATCTGTTTACCTGCCATCACACTAGTCAGTGACCTGTGAAATGCTTTCTGCTTACACATCTAACTTGGCTCACATTCAGCTGAAGTGTCTGAAAATCTTTGTCTCATGGCCATTCGCAAGCTTCCCTGTCACTTTGTTGTGATGTCCTCAGCTGAAGTCCTCCTGTCCATTGGGGCCAGCTTCTCAAAACAAATTAAGACGGCCTCAGTTCCAGGAAGAGTGCCAGAGAGGAGATGGACTGAGTCTCATTGAGTGTTGAGTTCAATTACGGTGCCAGAATGGTACAGGCAGCGCTGCCTCGCTGTCACAGTTGGTTTTTTTCTGTGCATCTTTACACCCTTCTTTTGAACTGAGGAAGGAAAGTAGAGAAGGTTTTAGGGGTAAAAAGATACGTTACAACTGACACTGCCCCTATAAACTTCTTTTCTTGGTCTAACAGAATAGCATGATCTCCAGCGGCCTGTCATGGGAAGACCTCCTTCACCCCCTCTACCAGAAGTACAAGAACCACATCACCTGGGGTGACCAGGACCTCCTCAACATCATCTTTCACTACAACCCCGGTACAGAGCATGCTGGGAAGGGTTTCAGTGGAAATGGGGAAACCAACATTGTTGCATTTAAAAAAAAAAAAAAAATGCATGTGATTTTTTTGAAATGTGCATTGAGTAAAACATCCAAAAATTCATTTTCAAATAATTGATGAGTTGTCATCAGTAAATCAAAAGAAATACCTAATACTAAGTCTCATTTAAAGCACGTTAATTTCTGGCATAGCAGTATAATGGTGGTGATGAGAACTGATATTAAATTAAGGATTACTTACTTTTATGCAACCATTTGCAACCGTGATTAAAATAGAACACAGGCCATTATCATGGTTCAAGGGATCAATTTTTTTTTTTTTTTTTTTTTTTTAAACATAGAATATGAATGGCCCTATTTTTCTGTTAATCACCCTTCCCTTTTTAAGGAACTTAACTTCTGCTAAAGCAATTTAGGGCATCATTGAGGACATCATTGTAAGGAGGTTAACAATGCAAGCTGCTTTTGAGAGAAATGTATTAGGTAAATAAGTAAATGTGAATGTAAAAAAAACTGAAAAGTCACCACGGTTTAAAATAATGGCAGAAGAAATTTTCTCATCATCAGACCCTTAAGGATTTATGGAAAAGCAAGATGTTATACACAGTAGGATTGGAAATGAATGAGGATTTGGTCAAAACCAACAGGTAAATTACTGTTCTCAACACTGATCACCTTTTTACCTTTCATATTTCGTAGGTACAATCTGTGCTTGATTTAGCGCACCTCAATTTTACGGATTTTGGATTAATTCATAAGAATAGTCTTTTAATTTTCATACTGTGTCTCAAAAATGAACCATCCAGCCATCTTTACTGTTAGTTCCATGGCGGTGCAGGACCCCTTAGTCCCCCTGTAGTGGTGTTCCAATCGAGTCGTATGAAAGTTTAAAAAAAAAAGTGTTAAATATGTTACTGTAGTACCCAGTTCAATACTATTCAGTACCATAGTAAAAATATTACCCTTAAATTACACTTTTGATTTTCTGGACTTTTTCCGTATCCTGATACCACCTATCCCTATATAGTCTGGAAAATCGAGGACTGACTGAGATACAGTAATTGGTAGCCTCTGGTGTAACATTACTAAATCAGTATTTAGTTTGTATTTTTATAATAGGTATATAAGTTGTTCAAGAGACATGTGGAGGGGGGATTCCAATCAAGTGTGTTACAGCCCTTGTAGCTGAGTGTTTCGTGTTTACCACAGTAGCTATGTAAAGCCAAAGTATTTCAGTGGGTATACTGTGTATGTAGGTTATCCACTGTGGTTGATAGTTTTTCATAATCCTCACCACTGACATGCAGGATTGCAGGTCTTTCAGATTCCTGGCAAGGTTAAAAAAAATAATTTGACACATTTTTGAGGCTACAGATGGAGCAATGTGCGGAAACACCATTAATAATGTACTGTAAACAAATTGGGAAACCATAGTATATTATCTTTCAACTTTGATAGAATAATATGGATCGTTTCATACTGTTATATATTTTATGAAATTAAAACTGCTCCCCATCCATTGAGTGACAGTTTTAGAAAATCCAGTGACTATTAATTATGTAAAAGGGGGAGCTAATGAATGTAAACTCTTTCATTATTGCGCTTCACTGCCCTACAATGTCCTAAAATGCACTTGAAAATGAATCAGTGGGGGGTGTAGAAATAGTGTGTCCTGGGAAAAATGTCTGTGGTAAAAATGCATCCCACTGTATGATTGATATTTTTTCTTTCCTTCTTTCTTCACTGTCTTTTTAGTAGTTTCATTTGTGTATCATTTTTATTTTCCTCAGAAGGCCAAAATTCTCTTAATGTAACTGGAGGTCACTTAAGGTAATTTGGTCACAGGGAAAACTGTCAGGTGAATATTTCTGTGTTTCTGCAGGGAGTGATTCAGCACCTTCACTCAACTTCAGACTCATTGTTGTGTTGCTGATTTCTAGGAATTTGCTGTATATTAAATTTACAAACATCCAAACGTGCCAACTTAAGCTTTCACTCACTGCACTATAAGTTATCATTAATGTCACAGTATAATGTATATATTAATGTCATTTATCCTAGAGTGCATCTACATTTTCCCGTGTCAGTGGAACTACAGGCCCGACCACTGCATGTATGGCAGCAACTGTAAGGGGGCCGAGGAAGAAGGCGTGTCCATTCTTCATGGCAACCGTGGCGTGTACCATGATGACAAGCAGCCTGCCTTCAAAGCTGTTTATGATGCAATACATAATGTGAGTAACAATCTATACATAAATTTTAAAAAAAAAAGTCTACTGTATTTTTTTGCATTTTACAAACCACGCAACCCCCCCCGTGCACTATTTTTGTGAGCGCACTATACCAGGAAAATTTGACATGTTGATAACCTCCATTTTGTAAATTNAAAAAAAAAAGTCTACTGTATTTTTTTGCATTTTACAAACCACGCAACCCCCCCGTGCACTATTTTTGTGAGCGCACTATACCAGGAAAATTTGACATGTTGATAACCTCCATTTTGTAAATTTTTCATACGCAACTGGATTAATTTAAAACAAAAGCTGATTTCAGATCAATTTTACCAAACCCAAGCTTGACCTACATCTCATGATTATCATGGGTTTATTTATTGATTTGATATGACGTCGTCATCATCATCAGGTATAGATCGAACGAATTTAGTTGACTAGTTATGGTTACATGGAACATTTCAAATTTTTTATGAGGTGAAATATGATAAGATAAATAGAGCTTATTATGCGGGTGCAAGAGAGGACCTACTAGCACTACATGTGCGCAGTATATGGATGGGCATGCTATACCAGAACTTTTTTACATAATTTCAGAATTTCCCCGCGTTATTTACGTGCACGTGCTATTTGCGTAAAAATATCATATTTTTTCACGTCAACAGGTTTTGCTTTATGGCAGCATTTTGAAAGGTTGAAATCCGTCCCTCCTTGAACAAGGTACTTACCCTGAATCAATACAGTAATTATTGCGCTGATGTATATAATGGATATAGCACTGTAAATAACAACATTTTTAGTGTGATGAAAGCGGTGCAGCGCCCACTAGTCTCCATGTAGCTACGTTCTGATCGAGTCTGTTCGGTCACTGTTTTCTGCGTATAATTCACTGTACGGCATGTATATATATATATGACCCTGAGGCTGGGTTGGTTGTACGATAGTTCTCTGTTTGGGCGTGTCGTTAAACATGCCGCAGAAGAATAAAGTTTGTGTTTCCACATCTCTGCGTGTCGAGTCCTCTGTCCGTAACACTGCTGACATGGATTGTTACAGTGGTGTCAGGAGTGGGATGGGTGAGGAAGTGGATTTGGATAGCGCGCCTGAATGGGGCGGCTCCCAAGAGAACGAGATCCGTTTTCTATGGGAACGAGTGGTGGATGTACGCGAGAATCTCGAGTGACTCTGGGCGAAATCACGGGAGTACGAGGCGCGCCTGGAGGAGTTGGTGAGTGGAGCGCCCCCATGGACCGACTGAGTGGCGCAGCAGATTTGCCTGGTTCGCAGGGCGGTGAAGTGCTGCAGGCAGAGGAGCTTCGTTAGGTCTGCTTGCCGCGATATTCTGCGTTCGCTGCACAGCTTTGGTTGGCAGCACGGCACAACGGGTGGAGTGGCTCCACTATGGCGGTGCAGTAAGGATTGGTGCTGGAGGGACAAGCGCTGACCGTCTTATTGGACGTTGCTCCCGAGCAGTACGGCGACTTGTCCGCCCTAACGGCCGCACTCAAGCACCGTTTTGGGCAACAAGAAGCGCTGCTTTGCTACCGCAATCACCTGCTGCAGAGACGCCGCGACAGGGGAGAGCGCTTGGGATTACTTTCGGAGGACATTCAATCGCTTATCCCGCATACCCGCTGGAAGTGCAGGAGGACCTGTCCCTGCACGCGTTCCTCCGAGCCCTGGCGCTAGAACAGCTCCGGCGGCACATGAGCCTCGCTGCTCCCGTCAACCTGCAGGGAGCCCTGGAAGAGGCGGAACTAATGGAGAAATTGTCTGCACCGCTGCCGTCGTTCAGCAGAAGCGAACATGCCGTCCTCAGGGTGCCCGGGGGGCTGCCAAGAAGGACGGAGCCATACCGCCGGAGGAGGCAAAGGAAGAGCAGGTGCAATGGTCGCGGACGGCAAGTGGTCAGAGCGAGACACGTGTGGTCTCGCTGGGGACCTGTGTGACTGCCACCGCGCGCTCAGGGACTCCGACCTTGACACAGGGCGGCGGCGAGGAGCGACGGGGGCCGAAACCAGGTGCGAGGCAACCCACCTGGGCTGAGGTGGCTGCCTGCAGGTCCCCACCTGTGCAGCGATTGGAGCTCCACATTACCCCCTGTCCACAGACACTGTATGGTCGACCCTTAAGGGGAGGGCTGTGTAACGGCTGGTGGAATTGTGGCTCCCATCATGCAATGCTCTGTAAATAGTTGATTTGTCTAACCGTGGAAGGAAGCCCAGGGCTTGGCAATGACCCTGAGGCTGGGTTGGTTGTACGATACTTCTCTTTGTGGGCATGTCGTAAAACATGCCGCGGAAGAATAAAGTTTGTGTACCCACAATTCTGCCTGTCAAGTCTTCTGTCCGTAACACTGCTGACACGAATTGTTACAGTATAAAAGTGTTGCTGTTTTACGCAGTGCAATACCGCACAGAGGCATTATAAAAAATGTTAAAAAAACAACTGTTATACTTAAGTTATGCTTTTGATTTTCTGGACTTTTGCCATAACTGGATACCTCTTGCCCCTTGGGTTTTGACATTTTGTAGTTGATTTTGATTTTCACTGCATATTTCATTTCAGAAAAAGCCTAAGGTGTCTGAATGAGCTTTGTAGTAAAGTGATGTCAGTAGTGTTGCAAATCCTTTCATTCCTTCTTGTGCTTGTATGTAAAAGAGCTTCCCTTACTGCTACTTAAAGTCTGCACTTTTCAAGCAACACCATTCTGCACACAAGTGATCACACATGTCTTGAAGAACACTTCAGCTAATTGCTTGTTTCCTCTGATCAATAACTTTAGATCCCCTGTCCTTCTCGGTCTTGAAAATAACCTGTTGTTTTCTGAGTAATTAACAAATGTTTATTATTAATCTTTTAGCTGATGCCTTTCTCCAAACAGACTTATAATGTTAGAGGAGAAATTTCACAGTAATCTACCCATTTTAATGGCAGTTGACCGAATTTCAAGGAGCAGCAGATGATGTCTTATTCAAGCTGCAGGTGATATACAGTCTAAAGCACCCAGGTTTCATGGATCCTTGATCAAGGTACTTACCCTGAATTGATGCAGTAAAAATTACCCAGCTGTATACATGGACAAATCAGCTTTAGTAGCTTAACACTGTATTTCACTTTGGAGAAAAGTGTCAGCTAAATGAGTGAACGTTATGGTATAAATTATGAAAAAAAAAATTGTGCAGTCTGTTGCCGTGAAGTACGTAACCTGATTTATTTTCTGCTCCTGCAGTTTCCGTTTGAAGACAACATGTTCCAGTCGCTGTTCTACCCGCTGCAGACAAAGTTTCTGGACACAGTCAACACACTGTGCGGGCGAATTCCCCAGGTTTTCCTGAAGCAGGTGGAGAAAACCATGAGGACAGCCTACGAGCGCAGAGTGGTGCGGCACATGAGGCCAAGGCACCACTAACCTTTTTATTTTTTTAACGCATTTTGAGCCTTTCCTTCCTTAAAATTGAGAATGCCCAACGTGAAGGAACAAGCAAGGCGCTTGAGGCGTCCGACAGCTTTCTAGGGAAGATGTGAAATGGCAGTGTGGGTAAGGCTGACGGTGTGCACTGGCACGAAGAGGCCAGCATACCTTCTCTCCCTGTGTTGGAGTAAGTCTGCGCTTTCGGAGGATGCGTACGTTGCTTTGGCATCCTGCAATTCCTCAGATGACCAACTGATGGGTGTTCAGAAGGACTGAACTATAACCATACCAGGTTCACAGCAGCAGGGGAAACCAAAAAGTTACTTCATTTTATTTAGCAAAATTTTATTCTGCTTTTTTTTTCTTTTACATGCCTGACTTTCATTATAAATTCAAATATCTGAAATGGCGATTATTACAATTTTTTTTTTCTTTATAGCCCAGTGCTTCCCTCTCCATCAGCTTTACTTTAACGGTCTTCTTTCTAAGGAATGAAACAGTGTTCAGGTTGTGGTAACAGTATTATAGGCAGATATTCATTATGCTTTTTTACTAATTTGCGGCACTTCATGTTTCTTAAAATGGATTATCTACGTAAGTATCTTTTCTTTTCTTTTTTCTTTATGAATATTTACAATCTGAGACCAGGGGCCAATTTTAATATAATACACCAACTTTGTATCAAAACTCAACACGATCCACTCAACTTCTGCATTGTATTCAAATTTAAAAGTACAAACCAAGCCTGCAGAAGGAGTCTTTTAAGTGGAAAGATAAAAGAAACCAGTAAACCATTCTTCCTGAGTTCTAACACATTGCCTGATGTTTATGAACAATAAAGGGGAAAAGGGGTGGTATGCATTACATCACTTGTACTGGAATATCTGCCAAGCTGTATAGTTCAGAGGATTTCCTGTTGAAGGTGTTTTGCCAAAACTGATACCTGCCAAACATATTTTTGTGCTGTTTGTGCAGGAGAATTGCCTTTTTATTTTTAAATATGCCATGAGGTATGGTATCTTTAACAGAACTGCCTCTGAGAGGTTTTAAGTCGGAATCTCTGCCATGACGGATGTTGAGATTAACTGTGCGGCACAGAAACGCATCAGTGTCTACATGTTTTCCTCAGCCATGCCATGCTTCAGCCCTGACAAATGGTGGAATAATACTGTCCCATATGTGAACATCATTTTTCAGTGGACACATAGTCTATGCATTGTTTTTGGCTAGTTTGAATTTTTTTTTGAGAAGTGATGGTAGCTGCAACAGTATTAAATTCATTATTTTCTACTCTGAAAGTTTATAAATATATATTGGAGAAAATGTGTTTTTAAATTAGATTTTCCATCCACCAGTTGTGTTGTAATCCTGTGAGAGCCAAATGATGTATTTCTGGACGTATACATGGCTTAAGGTTTGTGCACATTAGAATAACATAGGGAGAAGGTACAGCTACATCTGACCACTCACCAACACTACGTACTGTACACAGTACCTGTGAAAATATTTGAACAACTAGAGAAAAATGTAGCTTCTTAGTTCCGTTAGGACAATTCTATTGAGAATTAGGGGATTGTTGTCAGTTCTAACTCAAATATTACGTATGTAATAATGACCTTCTGCATACTTGAAAGTACTGGAAGTGTTTTGATGATGCTATTTTTGTCTGTGAAAATGCCTGGAGAAGTTCGGTGTGAGTAAGAAATTTGATTCTCAAATTTAAAAGTAAAACAGGGAAACACAAGAAAAGTGAAAGGAAGTAACTGAAACTGGAAACAAAATTGGCTTAAATTGGCTTTAGTTCTTAGTTTTTTAAATAGGAAATGCACTTACATTTTACAACTCCAACAGAGCAGGGATATGTACCTCTGTATCAAGAATTTTTTTTTTTTTTGTTTTGTTTTGTGGGGGAGGGGTCATTGCATGAAGAATTTCTAATAAATATGCATGCAAATTCAAAAGTATTTTCAAAAAGCAAATGTGGCTCAGCTCATTCTTTTGTTCCACACAGCTTTAAACAGATATTTGCACTTGTCATAAAAATTGTACAAGAATTTAACTAAAAATACATTTGTTTCTCAAGTTATAATTTTTAAAGTGCATTTCCAGTGTATTTTTGAATTGCATTCATTGTCTGAACTATTTTCTAATAGTTGTCACAGTGAAAGTGACCAGTGTTTACCTGTCCAGCTGGCAGCAAAGAGCACTCAAACACAATAAGGATGTTGTGCTGCCAAAATTCAGTGTTTAAACCTTCTGTTGTGCATTTTTTAGTGCTGGAGACATTTTAACTTTAGTCTCTATAGTAGATAATAAAGTTGAAAGTGCTGAGAAGTTCACAAACATCGTTTTGAGATGAATTGTGTATGAATTTGTAGAGGTTATATACTTTAACTTTGAGTAAAAGTTTGAGTAAATCACTGAAAATAAATCAGAAAAGAGTTTATTTTGGCTATAGCCAAGGTTTTCACAGGACTTAAATTGTAAATATATCAAGACGTGATTGTGGTATTAAGAATCTCGTTGTGTTAAGATTTTATTAACTTGTTTCTAAGCTGAGAAGGTAATGTGTCAAACAGTGAATTACTTTGTTGCCTGGAAGCACGTCATACCTGTTTAAATAATAAATTCTCAACATTTAATTACTCAGTTATACTATTCTTTTTACAGTTATTGAGACAAGACTTTCAGGCAGCATGATTGCTGGGATCCAGTTACTACTTTAGCTGCAAATACACATTGGTTTATGTTAAATGCCAGCACTGCAAGCCTTTTGCTCTCAGAATCTTGAATAAGTGTTTCTACCATATAACCTGCTGCATACAGCTGTGGCCAAAAGTATTGGTACCCTTCTGCTTTTTCCAAAAAAAAAAAAAAAAATTTTCTCTGAAATGAGTTGAAACTGACAAAATGTATTTTTTATCTACAATTATTTATTTCACATGTTGACAGAACAGGAACTTTGCTTTTGATTTATGACTTAACCTGTTATAAATAATAAAACAAATGAAAATAGCATGAACAAAAATACTGGGATCTTTAACTCAATACTTGGTAGCACAGCCTTTGGAGACAATAAATGCAGTCAAGTGGTTTATGTAGCTCTGAATAAGATTTCTACACTTCTCCACTGGTGGTTTGGCCCACTCTTCTTCAGCAAACTGCTCCAGTTCTCTCAGGTTTGATGGGTTTCTCCTCCCAACTTTCAGCTCTTTCCACAGATGTTCTATGGGATTCAGACCAGGTCACAGTGCAATAGTCCAATATTTTCTTCTCATCCATTCTGGGTGCTTTTTCAGGTACATTTTGGGCCATTATCTTGCTGGAGGACCAAATAACCTGTGACTGAGACACAGATTTCTGACACAGGGCTGTATAGTTCGCTTCAGAATGGCTCGATAGTCTTCTGATTAAATCATGCCTGGCATAGATTTATGGCACCCAGTGCCAGAGGTGGCAAAGCAACCCTAAAACATCAGTGAGCTCCTCCATGTTTTGCAGCAGAGATGGTGTTTTTTTCTTTGCTTTTTTCTATGAACAGAGTTGGTGTGATTTACCAAAAAGCTTTAATTTTACTTTGTTCAAAGGATTAGGCTTGTCAACATGCATTTTGGCAAACTCCAGTCAGACTTTTCTGTTTCTTGCAAGTGGGGTCTTCTCACAGTGATGGATGGTGCAACTCTTTTCCCATGTTTATCATGATAAACAGTGACACAAAACAGCAGAGTGAGCAGTTTTGTCCATTTAAACTGACTGAATGCATGATTATAAGATTTAAGACACCTGTGGCACTATTTAAAGGAGAATAGTCTGCTTGAAGTATCACTACAATACAGTTATTTCTTAGAAATTCTAAACGGTATCGATAATATTGGTCAGGCCATTTTGGAATGTCTTTGTAAAATAAGCCAGAATTCAGTTCTTTTGTTTTCTTCCACTGCAACTCAAAGAAATGCATGTATCAATTTAAAAAAAAATCTTTTAATTTCAACACTTTTCTGAAAAAGTTGTATATTATTGGAATAAAATGCAAGGGTACTAATACTTTGGACCACATCGGTACAGTAACTAACTGTCTCATCTTTATGATTTTCTGCATATGATGTGTTTCTGGTTGTTAATTTTTATTGTGATTTTCTCCATTCTAAAGCTATAACTGACATTAAGTTGGCTGGCAGTGCTCTGGCATTGGCGCTTGAGGGGCCTTGTGTCATGCCTCCTCACTGTTGATTTTGCAAAAGCCTTCCAGTTACGTCCACAGACTCTTTTGTGATGCTGTACTTGCCGTGGCGATGCTACGTTGCCTAGGAACACCTCTTGGAAAGCATGCTGCTCTGCTGCACCCTGCACAGCGGCCGCCAAGCTGGCAGACACACCGAAATGTGCTCATTTTCCCAGTGTTAACCACAGTCCCACAGGGTGACTGGACTGGATTTGGGAGCTGTCATTTGTAAAATGGAATAGAAGAAATAACGGGGAGATTTAACAAGTATGAAACTGTATGTAAGTTTTTCTTAGTTCATAGTGAAACTTTTTAAATGTGTCTGTGGATTGGCCAATTAAGGATAAGTGGTATGTTAACAGGAGTCCTGTTTACTCCTGTTCTGTATTTGATGGAGAATTCCATAGAACAGTCTAGAATTTTATTTATTGTCACTGGATTGACTTTTCACCAAACTAGTGCTACAAAGCCTGTATTTCTCATGTTGGAGTTGCACATATTATGGATATTTACTGGATTAGTACAGTATACTTCTGGGAAGACATTTGCATGTGAGGTCAAATTCAGGGCTGTTGTTATCATAAGCAACAGCAGTGTGGCCCTGTGATTTTCACATATTTGTCCTGTATGTGCAGTGTACACACAAAGCATTCATACTAACCACTTAAATTACCTTTTACTTAATTGCATTGTATAACTATTTTTACAAAGTAGTGAGTACTTATCCGCTTACTGTGATTATAATGTAACTCGCCGCCACCCGGAGCGAGAAAGCGCGGCCCCTGCGAACGCAGACTGCGGGCGCGCGCACGGGCCCCTGACGTCACGCGCGCCATATTGAATGGCTCTTTTTTTTCTATTTTTTTAAATGTTTTTATTTTTTTTATTGGGACTCCGAGGGTGAAGTCGACCGCCGCCAGCTGCCTGGTTCCTGCCGGACTGCTGCGTCGACATGGACCCCGTCGCGGTTCTGGACGCCGTCCGAGGTGAAAATGTTGGCGCCTGTCGGCCGTTTGCAGCTGCGGCTCTGAGGCGAATCGGTCGAGTCGCGGCTGAAGTTGCTCTGTTTTTCAGTACAAGCGGGACGTTTTAATGAACACAAATAAGAGCCGTACCCTCGACACACATGCATTTAAAAAGACATTTTAAGTAGCTAAACACAACTAAACACTACCACAAATTGTCTGTCATAGCTACATGACAGACACGGACTGCGGCGCTGGCTACTCGGCTAACTAGTCAAACATTTTAGTGGAAACAAATAATTAACCTTTTCTTTATATAGAGTTGTATAAACATTTCATACAACGTACGACTGATAACACCTAGCTGTCTGTTTAACTAGAACTTGTTAGTTGTATCAATCCAACTGACTACCCGGCTAACTACTCAAAATAGCTCAATAAACATAAACAGTTAAGATGCATACAATATATTTCAATGCATGTTTTAAATTACGTTAAACAAATACTATCCTAGTTGTCTTTGAGTATTTAGCTAGCTGTGGTACTAACTACTTGACTATTTGCTGCACCTTTCTGTCTGGAAGTTGGTTGCCACCGTTCACTGTTATTAACTAGCTTTTGTTTATTTGTCTAACCTAACTGAGTATCGGGTCAGATGTATTCCAGGTAACCAACCAGCTGCCCATATTGCCTGGATGTTTAAATAGTTGGTCACTGTGGTAAAGTAGGAACTGTGAGATGTAAATGTGGTGTTTTAATGTATCTTACAGTAGGTGTTTGGTTTCATTTGTGGGCAGCAGGTAGCATAAGGGTTTGAGCTGCTGTCTCTGCACATGATGTTCTAGGTTTGAGTCTCATCTTGAGCTGTAGCATTGTTAAATTGATGCAGTAAAAATTTTCCTGCAGCATAAAATGGGGAAAATGTTGTAAGCTGCTTTTACAGTCAGTTTTATAAATCCAATAAATACATAAAAGTAAATGCACCCATTTAGTTTCATCAAGGCAGTGTGTGTGCTGGCTTCACTGCTGAATTCGTACGCAGCTGTTGGTTACTGTCAACTGAAATAATTTTATTTTTTCCTCAGATTTTGAGAAAAATATGAAGAAAGAAGTGTGTCCCATTCTAGACCAGTTTCTGTGTCACATTGCCAGGACTGGAGATGTCACGTGAGTACACTGTCTTGGGCCTTTTTTACTGTAAAAACACCTCTCGTCAGCAAACTCACTATCTGACACTTATAGATAAATTCACTAATACCACTACAGCGATTTCTTTCACTTCTGTTATTACTAATTTGTTGTGAAACTTTTTTTGTCCAATATATCCACCTTGCCGGGATCAAGTTTCCAGAAATAATGCTTACATGCACCTGCAGTACATCCTTACCTTGTTATGTTGCTCACATCTGTTTAACACATTTTTGGCAAGAGATGAGGTTAGGAGCTTGATAGGGGTATATCAGTATGGTGCAAGTCAGATAATCCACAACTTGTACAGCAGTATATACAGTTTTGTGTGTGTTTGTGTATGTGTACTGGAATGCTGACTAACAGTTTGGCTAAAACACTAAATAAAAAATGTGTGTGCTTGCTTGCTGTGTTTTTGAAGGGTTATTGCTGTGCACAGATGCACACAGACCTGCTCTCAGACAAAACAGCTTTTGTCTGTGTAACATTTTATTGCAAATAGATAAGAAACAAGATGGACTTAGAACTGCACTTAACACTATGGACAATCAGTTGAACAAGACTTGACAGCAGTTTGTGGAGGTGGGAGGGTGGAAGACATCAGCCCATTTCAGATGGTTGGTGTGGTATCAGAGGCCACTGTTAGCGGTGAGTGGCATCATAACAGGGTAGAATTGCGTAGGAGGTGAGTGAAGTTGGCTGCTTTTTGGGGAAAATAGCATGGCGGGAAATCTGTTCTGCCACAGAATATGGTGACAACAGGGGGGTTGACATGAGGTTAGACTATATAAAAGCTGGAAAACTTTCAATCTTAGGGAGCATAAATTGTTCATGCAATTAATCCAGCATTGTGTTATCAAAACAGTAGGTGCAATAGTGGTTAGGGCTGTTTCTTTGCAATCTAAAAGTTCCTGAATCAAATGTCCACTTATCCTAAATTGGTATACTGAGAATATCCCATTGTGTAAATGGGTAAATCATGCTGAAGTAGTCTAACGTTGTAGGTCGATAAAGAACTGGCATGTCAACACTGTGCCTGTGGCCAAGTTTTCTGTTTATTATATTGAACCCTGGGAATTTACTTAAATTACAGTTTTACATTAGTTTATTCTTGGTTTAAAAAAGAAAACTAAATCATCTTTGGGAGGAAACAAACAGTCTGTGTATCTCATCCATCCATTTCTGCCGTGTTTCTTCAGATCTTTTGCTTGTGTTTTTGAAGCCACTGACTGTCTGAAAATGTTTGTGCGCTGGCCTTTCTGCCTACATCATGCAGCATAGAACTTGTTTGCTTTCCTCTTCATTAATGTTCCACTGAATTACTGTTTCTCTCTTTTTTTCCTTTGTTTTTATCAATCTGATGATAGAAGGGGAACTTGTGTGGAACAAGACTGGTAGTTTGTATGGTCTCTGGCACCCTGCCCTTGAATCAAGTCATTATTTTGCGCTGCATGGTTTAACATCAGCAAGAAAGGCTCAGGTCTTTGTCTGTAGCCAGGATTATGAATGTTAAACTACACACATTTTCTAACAAACTGCTTTTAATCTGATGATCACTCCAATAGGTAAAATCTGTGGCATAATGTGAGTGCAATAAATTTTAATCCTGTCGTATTCATTCTATAAAAATAGCCGAGCACACAATCCTCAACTCCTGGAAGTGTCAAGACATCCAGATTAATGGCATATTGATGATAAGATAGTAATCATAATTGAATTTTACTGTATGTCTGTGGCAAACATTTCATGAACTTTCTTAGCTGTTGTTTAAAGAAGAGGTGTTGGTATTAAGAACCACTCTCTGCTTAAAGAGGGAATACCTGTCTCTCCCCCCCCCCTTCTGAAATGTAGTGGTGTTTAAGCTGGAATATTTACTATTTTATGAAGACAGTGTGTGCACCTTTGCAGCTTTGTACTATATTGACCATATGTGTCTGTGTGGATGAAAACATCAAGTAACTTTACAAATGAATAAAAACATGTAATATTTCCTTATCAAAACAGAAATTGTTTTGCAAAAATACAGCAGCTTTGGTGTATGTAAAGCCTGTGTGGGTACTTGGTTTTTGCTGTGCTCAGAGTAAATGTTATATTGTGTGTCTTATGCACTTTTGGATAAACCTGATAAGTCTGACCTCCTGTAGGATGCCCAGGATATCTTAGTCTGTTGATTTTGTGAGCTGGCAATCATACCATCATGCAAAACCTCTTTCCTGTTTTATCTGTAAACATTGCCTTTATCCTATTGTTTTGATCATAATATATTGGTTCTCCTTTTTAGCTTTAATGTCAGAATTGGGACTTAAAATTCAGGTTGATTTGTCTCTGCATGAATCCAATTAAAACAAGTTACCTTTAGATGACCAGACTTAACTGACTGGGATTTTTTAATCAGCTCACATGCAATGTAGATTTGTCAGTTTAATGCAATTGTTTTCTGAAGTCTGCTCATTGATTTTTTTTTTTTTTTTTTTTTTTTTTTTTTCCCCCCCCCCTTTTTTTTTTTTTTTTTTTTTTTNGATGTCAATTATAGTAGTGGTTATTTTTTTTTTTTTTTTTTTTTTTTTTTTTTTTTTCCCTCCCCTCCTGCTTTTTTCCTTTGTTGTTTGACCCTTGTGTCCTTTTCAGGATTCACTGGTCACAGTTCAAAAGCTACTTCCTCTTCAAGCTGGAAAAAGTAATGGACGACTTTCAGGCCTCGGCTCCAGAATCATGTGGACCTGTCAACCCAAATGTGGATTGTATACCTTTTGAGGAGATGAAGGAGAGGATACTGAAGATAGTGAATGGGTACACTGGGTAAGCAGAACACTTTCTTTTACATTTGTAAGAAGTAGTCTGTATGTGTGGACATGAAGAATTCTGCTGAAATGCACATCTATGGACTGTGGAAGGAAACCAGAAGGCCTGAAGGAAACTCGGGTGAATGTGTATAGAATGTAGAATTTTTACACAAACTGAGTCAGGTTCAAATCCACAGTCTCAAACCTGTGAAGCAGCAGGACCATCTGCTGTACCGCTGTGCTTCCTTAAGTTGGAAAAAGTCGTTTTTAAAGAGGTGATTCAGCTTGACACAACAGCACCATCTGCTTGGGGGGGGGGTACTTAATCCCCACACTGTTTGAGTGTCAGGTTTGGAGTTAATGCCCAGTTTCATTTGTTCCTGCCTTTGTTGTTTTCCCTCATAACCTTCTTCCTCTCCCAGGATCCCTTTTACTATCCAGCGACTGTGTGAGCTGCTCACAGAGCCCAGGAGGAACTACAGTGGAACAGATAAATTCCTTCGAGGTTTGGAGAAGGTGAGCATTGTAACTAATTTGTGTCTAATTTACACACATCATGTCCATATAAGAATATTTAAACGAAAGCAGTTGTTTTTCTGTGTGTTGTTCGGTCTCAGATAGTCAGTACTCGCCTTCTGCAAAGCCATAACTTTGTCAGAACAAAGTGCAATGAGGGGGAAACACTTACTTTAAACTGTATATTGCTCTGGTCTAAACAAATTATTCTTTTTCCTTCAGAATGTGATGGTGGTCAGCTGCATTTATCCCACGTCTGAGTAAGTGAATCATACTGCATGTGTGGTCACAACATTCTTTGAGCTGTCATGCAATAAAGTCATATGATGCCATGATTATGGTTTCTAAATTGAAACACCATGTCATACTTTTAGTAATCAAATGGAGTTTCACAAAATTTGTAATCTGTGAGATCTGTGGGGTGGTTTTCTCTCCCTGCATTGGGGGGTGGGGGTTGTTTCACAAAGAAACCAAAACGGCAGACTCTTATTGCAGTACTCGTCTGTGCAGATTTCTATATCTAGGTTGCAGTAATGATTTGAAAATCCATGCCTTGGATTTTGAGTTGTACAGATTTCTCACTTGATAGGTTTCAAGAAGTAGCATAAACATTCCATTTTTACAAGGTGCATTGGCTGCTGTGATTAGTTTGTCAATATATACTTTTATTGTGGGATACAAAAATTGTGTGGTTAATAGAATCCAGGTCAGAAACATACGTCAAGATATATTTGCAGTTAATGACACCTCTTGTTTTTTATGGCAATATTAGGCAAAGGTAATGCAGCTAAAGTTTAGAATGAGCCAAACTGGTGTTTAATGCTAAACTGTTACCCTGATCAAACCCAATTTAATTGGTTAAAGAATAATTAAGTAATGCAATTATTAATTATAAGCACTGATTAGCTGAAAAAGGGAACATTTTTCTGTTAATAGCAGCAAACATTTTGTATTTGCACATAAGTTTTATCTAACTATAGAAAGTGCTTAATTATTGAAATCCTGAAATATTTTCATTGCACATACATGAGATTGTATTGACTGTGCTAATGAAGCGGCAATGATCGTACTTCCAGCAAAATCTGACTTGACTACAGTTCGCAATTTGCAAATGAAAATCCTGGTTAATTGCTTTTGAGAAGCAACCCCTAAGGCAGCGTGTGGCACTTGTTGATACACCATCACAGGTTGCTCTGTTTCCAGTGTGCTGACCTTCTGTTGTAGACTGACTTCCAGAAATTGAGCAGTTTGCGGTAGATGAAGATCTATTTTTATACCTTTTCAATGAGTTAATGTAGTGCTTGCATCTAGGATAGCATAAACAGTCATTATCTGCAAGTGTCTGCTTAATTGCTTTGTTAGTATTATTAGATTTCCACTGGTTTAAGGATGTAAGAATTATTGTTTGGGTAGCAGTGCAACAGGCCTATAAATGGGTTTTCGAATCCCGGTGTCATCTTACAACTGCAGATGTTTTTACACAACTATTTATTCTCTGCATTATGATTTACATTCTGGACTAACTGTGGTGTATCTCATTTTAGGCACAAGCTTTTCAACTTGATATAGATCTTGTTCTTTTTTCCAGGATTATATCAACTTTGAAGACATTCCTTTCAGCTCCAAACAATTTTACCTCTTCATTAAAAAGCCTTCCAACATTTACAGCCCATTCAGAATCACTGAAGAGGCAAATCACGCTTCTTTTTTAGCGGCGGACATTAGGACTGGTCTGCTTGTTAAAACAGGATCACTGCTAGCCAGATACTTTTGGCTTTATGCTTTTCACACAGTCACATGCTTATGCCTCTGTTTTTTTGTCCAGCACTTGTATGCTTATTTATTGGACTTTCTTGCCAAAATTTGCAGATTTAAAACAAGTTGAATATAGCTGACTTGGTAGCAGTTGTCAGCCTGTCCTGAGTCATTGTTCTGATTTGCTTTTTAGCCATTTTATCAGTTTGTTTCCATAAATGTATTTGTCCTGAACCAGTGTCGTAATGTTTGAAAATTTTAAATCTTTTTTCTTTAGAAAAAATGGCAGCGTGAACAGGATGAATGGAGTCATGTTTCCTGGGAACTCTTCAGCTTTTTTAGAGAGGTGAGAAGATGGGAGAGAAAGATATTGAGTTTGAAGATTGGACTTGAAAACATTTTCAAATTTATTTGCCTTTTAACTGTATCAAGCCAAAATTTATGTACCAAATACTTTGTACATACTTTGCAACATTGATGCTTTTCTGGTATTGGTGTATTTGGGGAGAGATGCTATGGTTACATTTTGTTAATTTCCTTTTTTCTTGGCAGAAGTGCTAACGGTCCTGGAACACCCAGGCCTCTGAATCGGCCAAAGACAACGCTGTCCAGCTCAGTGGCAACCAACGGTCTCCCAGAGAGTATGGAAAGCAAAGAGCTGAACACAGGCCTGGAGGCCAGCAAATCTCCCAGGTACTCCCTTTTTGCCTCTGGCTGCCCTAAGGCTCTTGTAGTACCATCAGGACTATGTTGGCTGCACTGCTGGTCCTGGTTGTTTCACTCTAGGTGTCCAAGGAACCTTGTAAAACAGTGGGATGGTTATTCTCTCTTGCTTTAGTGACTTGTCAGACTGGGATGGGGGAGGTCTTCTTGGAAGCCCATTAAAGAACAAGCACATGGAAGAGGAGGATGCTGTAGACACGGAGAGCCATGAAGTGAAGAGACTCAAGTTTGACAGTGAGGAATTGGAGCAGGACAAAGAGATGCGCTGTCCGGCCCTTGCTGAACCGCTGCCTGAAGGGACAGAGGAAACCCAGTCATCCGCAGGTGTTCAGGAAGCAGGAGAGGAGACTGAGCAGAACCTCGAAGCTACAAGCTCTCTGGTATTGGAAGGGCAAGGTAATATTTGTGGTGTTATAGGTGTGAATGACACAGCATAGGGCGTCCAACTGTGATTTTATAGAGATGCAGAACCACGGTTTCAGCATTACATCTCTGGATTAGTTGATGCTGAGAAAAGGGCATGATATTAGTCTTCTCCTTGGACCATAAGCATATTTTGCAGCTTGATTTTTTTCCACCAGGGGGCGACTGTCTCTCAGCCCTGTCCTGATTTGTTCCCCACAGAGCCTTTGAGCGCACAGAGAGAGCCCTCATTAACAAGCGGTGAGCAAGAAGGGGCTGAGGTGGGGGTGTCTGCTGAGAGGTCCGAGACTGGCAGAGGAACCGACCAGTCACAGCTACAAGTCCAGCCTGTGAAGGTGTGTGTGTCGATAATGGATGTGAGTAAGAGCGCCTGTCTAGTTAGTAGTAGTAGTAGCAGCAGCAGCAGTAGTAGTAGTGGTAGTAGTAGCAGCAGCAGTACAGTGGAAGGTGGTGCCAGGGAAGTCGTCTGTGCCTCTTTGGCTTCCTGCAGCGAGGGCAGCATGCAGGACACAGCCCTGCACGAGGAACCCATGGAGCAGAACTAGAGGTGTTCGTCTTTCCTTCCTCTCACAGCTGTGGCCCTGTAGTGGGGGCGCAATTTCCCCTTTGCACGGCGTGTTTGAACCCAGGGCTCTGCCTTCTCATGCTCACTGCTTTGTCTGGCACAGTTTTATTAGTTTTTAAACTATCAGCATTTTTTGTTTTGTGCTTCCGACGCTTCTCTTAAAAGGCATATGTCTCAAAGGTTTGCTCACTGTATTGGTCTTAGTTGCCTTGGCATTTTCCAGAAAATTCTTGTTTGGGAAACATGTGGCTGTGTTTGCTGTTGTAGCTTTTTGTATTTTTTTTTGTATTTTTTTTTTGTTTGTTTTTTTGTTCTTTTTTTGTTTTTGTTTTTTTTTTTTGCACCCAAGGTGGTGGTGTGAGGCAGAAAAAGGCCCAGAGGGGGTCGTGTGAGAGGACAGTCCAGGAGTGTTTGTGAACCTGCACTCTCTAACCATAATTCCCCACTATCCCTCTTTAGGAGCCCTGCATCAGGGAGTCCCACACAGTAGCAATAAAGCCACTTCCCTTTTTCACTCTTTCCTTTGCTTGTGTTTGAACATGTTCGTTTTACAGATGCTGTAGTTGGGGGGGCAGTGCGGTTGGGGCTGGGGGGTCTACATGTTGGTTTCACCCCCACCCCCCAAACATGATGGTTTTTTTTTTTTTTTAAACACCGAGGTCTCGTTCTCTGCACTTTTTTCATTCACTGTTGACATTGAAAGATTGACCCTCAAACAGGGTAATTACTAATTTGCATCAAACACTCGTGTCCACTTTTGAGCACATCAATCTACCACAGTTTATAAAAACTTTTCAATGGAATTATCTATTTTTGGAAAAGCATTTTGGCAGCCGAGTTGCCGCGGAGCACCAGCTGTAAGCACGCTCACTTGCACGTCACGTTTGAACGGTGTCAATAATTCTGGCTGCCAAATTTGTACATGTTCCCATGACTGTACTTTTTCATGTGTACAGTTTTTACATTTCTGTAAAATAGATTTTGTAGGTTGTAAGTGGTCACTGCCTTTGTGGAATGATACATAATTATATAAAGTTGTGTAAGCTGAGTGAGCTTAAGTAAAGTTCCTATAAAGCAATAAATGTTCACAATGATGTGGGAATTCCTTGTTTGTATGAAGAGACCTTTATTTCACTTGGACATTTGGCAACAATAAAAAGCTTTTAAGTATATCTGTGTTTCCATCTTCTGATATTCAGAGCCACCTGATATTGTGCACCCATCTCAAATCTGTCCTTTTACATGTGTGTTAATTACATAATATTTAGAAACAGGTTTTTGTGGTAAATTTCCTTTTGCTCTCGTTCCTCTTTATTGAGTGCGTCTGCTGATCAGCTTTACTTTTTTTTGTTCCTCACACATTGTTTAATTGCAGTTCTGATATTAAGTACGTACCACTTTCTGTGAAGGTTTTGCTTAACACCTGGGGTAAGTGGCTGATCCTGCTATGGTAAACCATGGTACACCACGGTACATATCCCCCAACTTCTATTATGCGTCTATCCTGCTTTGAAATATCTTACATTTGCTTTAAGGATTCAGAGTTTTTGATCACATCTTGTGTAAATTATGGTAAAAATACTTTGTGCTTATATGTGAAATGATTCCTATAGAACGTTGTGCACTTTTCTCTTGTTTTACACACACACACACACTTGCATGTGTACTTGGGGTCAGTAAAGTGTACAGGATGATGGCTCAGTTTAATGCTAAACTTGCCAGTTCTCTCCGAGGAAATAAAGAGCAGATTGCGTAAATCCGCACTGCGAAGGATACAGTAGGCGGCATGAAGCTGTAGTCCGAGTGGTGGCCTCCTGGGAAATAACGGCAGGGCAGCAGGGAATGGAGCAGAACTTTAAATCAAATGAGAACTAATTTGGCTGTGTGAATCTCAGCAGTTCAGTAATTGGAGTTGGATTATGCAGCTAAATGTTTCAGGACGTCAAATAAATGCATTTTGATACCGGTTAAGTGGGTGTCAGTATCGATGCGATCATTGGTTTATACCATCCCTCTGGATTTTAAGATATCAAAACTACAGATTTGGTTCTGCTAGATCAGTCCATTAACAGCAAGTTTTGCCTGTTTGTATTTCACGCCATTTTGTTTTATGTAAGATAATATCATCACAACAGGTCTATGAACGAGCTCCTGTAGTGTCTCTGTCTTCATCCAATGAAGCTGGCTCAGCAGCTGGAGGGATACAAGGTGCTCAAGGTGTGTTGGGATGTTTCTTGAACTAAAAGACCTGTGGAAATACCACACTTGTGGTTAAGGACCCCTATAAGGCCCACCCCTTTCTGAGCAGATGGACACTGATACTTGTCAGCTGATGCAGGAGATCACTAGATTCATTTCACCTGGTCAAACGGTTAAGAAAGGTCACTCCCAACCATTGCTGAGGGTCTGGGGATAAGTGAGTTTATCATACCAGCCACTGAAAGCAAAATCTCAAACTTCAGAGTTTAATGTTTTAGCCTTGTTTTCAAAGAGAGGAGACTCTTCATGACTATGTTCACCTTTTGGTGTTCGCTTAATGTTGTGAAAGTGAAGCTATTCCTACACACGTTTGTTTTCTCAAAGACAAAATCTGGCACTGAATCGCTGGTTTGCAGACCACTGAAATGGTGCTGGTTCCAGCCCATCACTAGGGTTCCAGTCCACTTCACGTTTGTTTCCTCGAAACTGAAACTCACTTCCCATGGCATCTTGGGAGCTTGCATCTCCAGCATTGACCAGCACTTGCCTAGAACCGAGGCCACGTCCCACGTGTCCTCCAGAAACTACTCCTTCACTGTGACCTACCCATCTTATGCATGTATCAAATCCACAGGTGCACTGAAATCCCAACTTGCCAGATTTAAATAATTGTCAAACTTTCAGCTGCGTCTCTGTGGCCATCTAGAAGTTCAGCAGAAGTACTAGACTTCAACTGCAAGGCATAACCAATCAAGCTAATTGCTTTTTACTGAACTTTAAATGTAATTACGGCAAACTCCTTGGAACAGTGACCTTGACTAATTTGCCTATTACTAGTATGAGTTTCATGGTACGGTTTCATAGGTGAGGCACAGGCGCAAACAGGAATATGTGTGAAACTGAGATTTGCAAATTAATTCCACTGATGGCTCCACGTTCAACTGAAGATACTTATTCTCGTAATTACTTCTGAGAACTTCTGAGAAGTACGTTGGGCAACTGGTGTACTGGAGAAATAGACTTGTGGTGTAACTGTGTGACTGGGATTGTACTTGTTTGTTCCATCCAGCCAATAGTTTGAAATATAGCCACCCAGCCTCCACAGTGCGGTCACTGATCTCTGCTAACTCATCTCTCCGTCATTTGCGTTTCACAATCTGTTTAGTTTCCTGTAAACATTTATGAGCAGATTTACAGTGCTGCGGTTACTGTCTACCTGTGAGATCAGAGGTGCCCCCATTCAGCCAGGACATCAGTGTTTATTTTTGTTATGTTCGTTGCAATTGGGCGGACAGTTTCTGAAGCTACGCTGTGATGCAACATCCTAGATCCTGTTAGGTAACTCATTTTACCTGTAGTTTTTCCCAGTCCCATCATGTAGATACCTAAAGTAACCTCTAAATTCAGTGGTCAATAACTCTCCTGCACTTATCACCCCATGTACAAATCTTACAGCCACGCAGATTTATTAATACGCACTTCACTGTAATCACTCTTTTTACTCAAGTTCTACTCAATTGCTTGGTTGCTCTTATAGTCATTCCTTCAAGACTGTGGCCATGATGGCCAGCATTTCACTGCTAGATCAACCATGACTTTGCTTTGGTTTGTTAATCTGTCCCTTCGGGCTTGTTTCTCGGGTGGGAAAACCTCCAGTTTACGTGCTGCCGCTGGGGGATGTACATCATTCCCTGAGCTTATTTTCACACTTCAGCTCCCAGGTGACCTGTCTCATCCTGCTTGGCCTGTGGGTTTACTGTGATTGGTGACTGGTCCCTCCGGTGGCTCTTGTGACCTACTCAGTAGTGGTCTCCGCTTCCATCCAGCAGATGCCAATCAAGTCAAAACCCTGACTCTTGGCTGAAAACTTTTCAAATACCCGACTGCATGTGCTATTTCTGCTAGAGGAAACTCGACTTCCCAGCAGCTGGTAAGAGCAATGCTGGGCCGGACCTTCTTCTGAGTCTTTCCATACATGTTCTTATGGGACAGAGTGCAGTCCAGTACATCAACACTCAGTTCATATCTACAAACTGTGGATGAAAACTCTTCTCACTGGTATTCTGTAGCAGTTAAACCTATTTACCGCATCGGAGTGGTTTCAGTCTTAATGCCCTTTCGCTGTGGGAAAGAATCGAAATGCGCACGTCTGTATCGAGACTGCAGGTTTCCCCCGAGGGGAAAGTGTCTGTCTTGGCAGTTTTCTGGCAAGTGAGTGGTTATTCACTAACCTTTACTGAATTAGGAGTGAGTTTACTAGTGTAGAGTGAGGGACATCTGAAAGATCAATCATGGCTGTTGGGTTCGATGGCACTAGTATAATTTGCTCCTGACTGGACGTGTGTGTATATACTATATATGCATAAGTGTGTGTGAGTGTTTGCAATATTTAGAGTTCAGTGAAGGTTATGTTGAAAACGTGCTGCCCAACTCTGAGCCGTTTTTATTATTTGCTGTGAGGGACCTACAGGGACACGAGCCACCCAGTTTGCCAGTGGCGCCACTGTCACGATCTCCGCAGCTTCATTTCAAGTTGTGATCCAGGATTCTCGTGCCATCTTCTTGTCATCTCTATTCATCTAGTTCATCTATACCATCATTACATTGCTGTGTGTTATTCATGAAAAGAAATGCTTGTTTTTATTATAAATGTTATGTTTGTAAATTACAAGCCAGTTGCTAGGAACACATTATTTGGGGGGGGGGCTGTATTTAAAAACTGCTGTACAGTAAACAGTTCTAACATGAGGCTGTGAATGAAAATGCTGCACTCATTCGTCAGGCTGTATTTCCAAGTTTCTCTCTGCTGACACGTCCCGCACAATTGCCGCACGTCCTGCATCGGCCAACAGGGGGAGCTGTTTAGTTGCCCAAAAAAACCACCCCCCCACCCCCCAAGTCACGATGTTCCAAGCTCCGCCACCCCTTCATCCTGCACTTGACTCTGCTGTTGCGGCTGCGACGACGGCCCCGGGTGTGAGGCGAACACAGGCCACGCTGGACTTCTGCAAACAGGCTCATGGGAGATGTTTTGAGCCAAATCCTTTGATGTATATTTAATTTCCCTTTGAAGTAAACTAAGCGGTCTGCAGATAAGCATGTGTTTCCACTCTGTGAGGGGGGGCAGGTGCTCAGATTCATAAAAGGTGAAAATTGGCCCAGTGCAGCGCCCCCTTTCAGCACCCCTTTGCACTGCGCTGCTGCTTCCTTTATCGGGTGGTTTGGTTGCAACTCTGCTGCTTTTCTGCTTCAACAGTGAGGTCTGGACTCTATTTTGGTTGCCGTTCTTCAACTAAGTGATTTTTGAATATTTATTTTTTTTTACAGTTACATCTCGACTGGTGTCATTTCACCATAGTGCACTTTTGCCCTTAAAGTAATTTACTGTAATTTACCATGTTCTTAAATGAAATAGATTTCAAAACAATTTTTTGGGAATTGGATATTTGCTATCTATAAAATAGATCTGTTTCTGGCTATTATTAATGATGATTATTTTTGTATCGTTGCACATGCGCAGTTCACAACATACTCTATTAATGATTTGTTCATTAAGCTCCGCTTCTCAACAACTCAGCTAGAGCTCTAATCCATGTATCTCTGTATTCAAAAGTCCTTCTGGCTCCACTGAGCAGCACTTTAAACTCCTGGGGCTGATAAACTGTTGACTGGAATTTGGCTGCAGCTTCTCTCTAGAAGATGTGAGGTGAAAGTAACTTTTACTTTCTATACACCCTATTTTCTCTATTTTATTTTCTATACACCCTCTTTATAATGACTGAAGGCCATGATAAATGGGCCTCAAATGCTGCACGTGGAAAGGAAGGGTGTTAAAGATGGTCTAAATTCCAGTTTTCGACAGACATTCATACATTTTTGGTTCAATGTCAAGTTCCGCAGACCAATGATTACGAGGGTTTTAAAGAGTGGCATTAAACTGTCAAATTACAAAGATGCTTTGCAGGCCAGCAGAGTCCAAGCGGGACCCTCAACATTTAGGTGTCTACTTGGGCTCCAAAAATATCTCGCAGGACGACTGAAAATATGATTCCCTGGAGGAGCCCAAGGCAGCTGTTCAACCGGAGCTCCATTACAGTCACTCAGGACCAGGCTGTGGGGTGCATTTCACTCACCAGCACCGAGCTGCACTGGAGATCTGGGCCACCGGCCAGTCGAACTGTCTATCACATTGTAGCTGGACGCGACTGGAACTGCCAATTACCTGCCAGCTGGAGGCCCTGTAAAGTGACCAAACACCACTTGGGTCTTAAAAACTGCCTGCTCTTCTGCACTTGGCTCGTCTGCATGGCCCATTGTCATAATACCTTCAATTACTAAGTTTTATGGCTCACTAGAAAATCATTAAAACTTGGAACAAAAATTTTTTACGAAGCAATAAACCGGACGGCTAATTTAACGCATGCCTGCGTCTCACGACCTTCCTCCCACCTTTCACCACGTCCATTCGAGCTGTTAGTGGCGTGAATGTGACTGTCACACTTGCGTGATGGTGTAAATAGTCTTGTTGGGTCTGAACCATCCTGCTGATGAAGGCAATGAAGCTGTGCTGGTGTGTTCCTCCATCTGACCTGGTTACTGTAGAAAGCAGGAAAATGTTGCGGACCTCCTGCGATGCACGGCTGGCTCAGTGTGCAGACAGGAAGCAGTACTGCTTAAGCTTTAGTTTTCTGAACAGGGTTGTGAAACGAATCTTCCTGGTGATTATTGATCAGATCAGCTTGTCGATATTCCGGTGGCGGCATCTGGGGACACATTTGCTGAATGACTGCAAAGGCGCAGCTGTTGGTCTGTAAGTGAATCTTCATTGGACAGTTTGTTTTAGAGCCCAGCAGAGATGTGTTCTACCTTCATAAGCACTACACTGAGGTGTAGTTTTGATGGGGAAAATGAAAGTTGTTGACATTTTTTGCCTCTTGGGATTACTGATCAGTAGCAAGACATCTTGCAGCTGGGAGGTGGACCAAGATGGAGGTTGAGCGTTTTCCCCTCCTCGGCTGGTTTATTATATCAGCTTCTCCCATGAGTCTCGATTCTTCTGTGCTCTGTATGTAAAAAGCACTCTAAAAAAATGAACTGAACTGAATATTAAATCTCTCTCTCTCTTTCTCTTTCTCTCATATGAACGTTTCCCTGCAGGTTCCAGTGGTCTGAACTGAATTTGCTCACAGTAGCGGTTGCTGAAGAAACTACAGCAGCTCTCAAACTCTGATCTGAACCTGAAAATTACTGCTAGATAAAGTGGCTTATTTAGGACAGCAGGTAGTGTAGTGGTTTACGCTGCTGCTCCCACAGGTCGGAGTTGCTGGGTTTTAATCCCCTTCCTGCTGTAGTATTTTTTACAGTGTTTACAGTGAATTGATATACAGTAAATACCCAGCTGTAAATCAGTGTAAATTTGCTGATCTGACCTCATAATCTGCATTGCAGTGAGGTGTGTGCTGAAATGCTTTAGAAGCTGTGTTTGCGTAGCGGATTTGGTGACGCTGTCAGGCTTTGGTTTGGGGTCGAACAAACTGATAAGCGTCAGGACAGTCGCCCAGTGTTGCTTTAATTGACTGTGCTGGAAATCAGTGCCAATTTACCCCCCTTTCCTCCAGCTAACAGCATCTTTGCAGCAGCTGAGCTTTTAGGAGGGTTTTTTTTTGCATGAGATGCTGTGTTGGGGCTGAGCTTTGGAAATGCTAAATGGGAGTCTAATGAAGACCCAATTTGTCCAATTTTGGACAGCTGCAGGCTTGTGTTGTCACGTGTGGCCCTTGCAACTGCGCCGCCGCCACCATTAGTCACAAGCGCTTATTTGCAGAGGGATTGAGCCACCAGTGCGGCTCACGTCGGCTTCTCTTACTCACCGTGGTTTTGTCGTTGTCTTCTGCCTTAATGTGTAGTTTAGCTGTCAGAGTTCCATGAGTGAAATGCCATCTTTAGAGGAAGGTGGGAAGGAGGAGCAGAGTGCAGGATGTGTCCATCACAATAAGTGGACAGTGGGGTAAAGGACCTGTACTGGGGAAGATTAGTGATTTTACCACACTGCACTGCTATAATTACTGTATTATCTCTGTTGACTATTTGTAACCATTATTAACCACTTTAGCCTGGTCAAGTTTTCTTGTTTATTTGGTAAACATGTGCCAGTCATATGATGGAAACCGGCAGCCAGTCAGCATCAGGCTTACTGCTCAACTCAGGTAGGTTATGAGTGAGTTAGCTGGTAAAGACCTGTTAACAACTTGCTGTTTAACACCTGGACTTGCAGATTGGATCATCATCCATCACCCAGCCACACACACACTGAGACCTCATGATGCTAAACCTCTCTTAGCACCAGAGCTCATGGAGGAATGAATAGAACTACACAATAAAAAGTGAAAATTGATATGTGATAAACTGAAGACCGATTAAGGTTAATAAAATGCGTGCTGCAAAGGAGTGCAAGTGTCGCAGCACAACAGCAGGGCGGACAAAAGGTTCTCATTGCCAGTTCATCAACTGTCTGCAGGAAAAACGCTGCTTTCTGTACTTAACTGTGAATTTAAGCCCAACAATGAAACATAATGGACATAAAAAAGGTTTTTAATTATATAATGTCAGGGACAGAATTACCACAGACAGCAATACCAGCTCTATGAGTGTGTTAACGTAGTTTCATTACGGAAGGAGATTTTTACTGAAATACGTGATTAAAGCAGTTCATCCCTGACCAGCCACTGGGTGCTGGGGACAGTAGGTGGCATAGTGGTCACAACTGCTGCCTGGGGACTCAGAGGACTGAGATACAAACCCCACTAAACTGCCCCACAAAACAAATGAGCCACCTGTATAAATGGGTAAGTTCCTCTCACAGTGGGACCTGCAGCATCCACTGTTTCCATGGGAATCTCACCCAGTGACCAACTGGTAAGAACAAAATTTCAAACCGTAAGAAGAAAAGAGGAAATCAAAAATGAACATTCAGTGTCCTTTGCAATCTGACCAGAATTTGGATCATATTAATGGATGAAGACTCTGAACTACAATTGTTGCGTTTCGCCATTTCCTTTCCAGCCTGGCAGCAGCACAACCTGGAACTGCTTGAAAAAAAAGAGATGCCAAATGGACTTTGCTTTTTCCGTCTTATTTTTAGCTGACAGGCCGGGTAGCGAAACTGGAAAATGAAAATCCAAATTAGATTTTGAAGAATTCACGATTGTCACAAATAATTTCACTGTAGAGTGGGGAATAAAACTGCAGGTACCTTACAGATTTATCATTTTTCGAGTGGCAGTGTAAGTTCTATTCTGGCAGAAATGTCCTTAGATATGAAGCAGAACTGTTAAGGAACTGAGCTGAGGTGCCCAACCTGAAGATCTCCAGCCAAACCTCAGCACAGGAGGGATGTTTTTCTGCTCCTCTAATGCTTTGCTGTAAGTGGACAATAAAAAAAAATGCCTGAAAAACAAAATGACTAAAAGTCTGTAAAAAAAAAAATCTTTGTTTTCTCCAAAAAGCCCCCTTTGATACTCTGACATGGAGAAGAACAATTGCTACACGAGATGCATTTTAAGGGGTCTTGTTGCTTACCTGTGAGACAGGGATGGAGACCAGACTGATCCTTGTATCATTATGTCCATTTTCCCAGCCTATACTGGTATTAATACAGTCAAACCATTACCTTGAAGGACTGTGGAAAGTCATAAAAAAAGGCGGCTTCTCAGGGAAAACTAATTGTTTCTTTCTTGGGCTGTATTAGCATAGTCTTGAGAAAGAACAATTAGAACAATGGGGAATATATTGTGCCCCCTCTCTGTTCTCCATGTCAAGACCCATCTGCTGACAGCTACAAACGCTTCTTCAACTGTGTAATTTTAACCATTGATTGGATTCTTTGTGGGAGGACGGATGCGTACGGGTGGGTGTGGAGTCGCTGTCGCTTCCCTAATAGTCAATTGCAGGAGATAATCCATCAGGAGGAGCTTGAGAAGAACATGGTCCAGAACATGGAGCAGAGGGGCAATCCATTCCTCCTTCACATCGCTATAATGGCAGATGCACAGTCTGCAGGGGGCAATAAGGAGCCCTGTGGGCAAATCCAGCATCCATTATATAGAGATAAATGTGGATTGATTGTGTCAAAGCTACCATGTTTAAGAGGAGTCCAATGGGGTGACGCTGAATTCCCTTCTGTTTGTGCTGCGTTTCTGCTCAAAATTACATCACCTCCCTGGAGGAGGATAACAAGGTCTAATGGTCAATAAACCACCTCTGTCCAGACTCTTCAGGGAGACCTCATGCTGATTCACAGCCTGGGATGTTGCTAGCACACAATTCCCAACATATGGGTCATAAACAAATTCTGGTAGACGCCTGCAGTCGAAACTCAGGACCTACTTCCACTGCCCCTTTGTGATTTCTTTTTTTTCCCAGCTGCTGCGAATTTTGCTCAGAACTACTGGGGATTTTTAGGAAAATGATACTTGTCTGATTATTGCAGCCCTTGAAAGACACTTCTAACCACACGCTGGGACTCCAGCTCCCTCACCAAAGGCAACGGGCAACTGCAAGCCCCACTTGGGGATTCACTGAATTTTGAGTGGTTTTCCTTACATACTGAAATGCGCTTGGGACAAACACCTTGTCTGGAAGAAGGGTAGCAGTAGAGCAATGCGAACCAGTCGAGCAGAATGACTTGGAGTGACGTCTCCTGCGGACGGGTTTTACCCCACGGTTGAACTCGAGGATTAACATGTGAATTCCTTCTTTGCAGAGCCAGTCAAAGGGAGGTTGTATGTCTTCTATACGCTGTCACCAGCAGAGGACAACAGTCGCAGTAAATTCCACGCAAAATTCCACAAGGAGCGGAGCTATTGTGAAGCTGGTGAGAAAGGTCTTTCGGGATCTTCAACTTGGGAATTTTATGAAACAGGATATGGGCCCCTGTTTGAAGACATCTCCGCTGGGGGCTACAGACTGATTCCAGCTGTAGAGCAAATGCAGATGACCTGCTCTAATTATAATCAATGTTATGTTTTTGGCTTTTCATACAGTAGGTTTTTTGCTCATTATGGTGGGTGAAGGGATCTCCGTCCGAACACACTCACTCCCCAGCCCTGCTTTTCCTTGGGGTTGGATATTTCCCATTTGGACCCAATTTCCAATCCGACAGTCCAGCTGATGGCCCCGTGCTGTGAAAGTTCACCCACGCCAACTGCGAGCTTTTCTAGTCCTGCTGCTGTTGCTCACAGTCATTACTGAACCCATAGAGGGCTGGTGAAAGCAGGTCTGGAGGGCTTACAATGACGCTGCTTCTGTTGCTTCCTGTGAAAACCTCTTTTGGGGAGCCGTCTCTCTCCTGCTTGCCTCTTTTCACTGAGAAAATACGGTGAATGCGGACAAATAAAGAATTAAAGCACTCGGTTGCCAATGGCCCTTTTAGATGTATCAAAGTAAACAGAGCTAAGAAGAGCTCTACTGTTGAGGACTCCTGGCTTGGGGATCAGTCTTCTGTGAGATGGCTCAGAAGATGCATCCAAGAAATGGTGAAGACCAAATGGTTCCACCATCCCTGTGTCCTCAGGGCTGATCAGTGTGCCGGCTGAGGGGTGTCCTTTCCAGCCGAGATGTGCCAGAAACGTCTCAGAAGCAGGGGTAACAACACCCTTTGCATTTCTCCATCAGACAAATACGCTGCCTTTCAAATCCCACGCGGATACATAACACTGAAAGTCTCCGCTAAGTGTTTTAAAGGGCATATAGGGGTTTGGTTGCAGGTCTGAGTTCCAACAGTGGCCCCACCTTAGTGAAATACACACTGGTCCTCACCTTCTGAACACAGCTGGGGCTGCAAGTATGTTCTCAATTTGATTTGTTCCCTTTTACCCCAAAGTCTCAGTAAAAACTAAATACAGTGCAGATATCCCTCTGTTAACAATGACAATTATTAACAGGATCTGTAAAAAGTTCAGAAAAAGCTGTACAAAATTTAAAAAAACAATCTGTAACACTTCCATCCATCTTATCAACAGACATGTCCCCAGTGCAGAGTGTCAGTGGCCTGGAACCTATCCTGGAAGCACAGGGTATGAGGCAGAGCGCAGCACTGTCTCACGTTTAAAATGACTGAAAATATAAGTGTTGACATAACAACCTCCTGTTCATAGACACTGATGGCACGAGCATGTCCAGTTCAGCTTCGGGTCACTTTCAGCTTTTCTTTATTATCTACACAGTCCATAACAGCTTAATAAAACAATATCCCTCAATTTACTTAAGGGTAAGTTTTTTGTAAAAATCATGCCTATGCAAATAGCAAATGAAAATACTTTAAACGTGTTTCATTAAAATCAAAACTAATTTAAAGTGAACGAAAATAAAGAGACATTCTCCCCATAGAGAACCCAGTCCCAACTGGCTCATCCCAGGGCTGGAAACAGTGATGAGCAAATTTCATAAATAGATACAGTAAATAATGTTTTGATTTTATATCACGATAAACCTTGGATGAAAACCGTTCTGATAATAGAGATGTCAGTGTTATTGCTCCTGTCAACATGCTCTAGATCATTTCTTCTTCCTGATCTACATTCCATTTCCTCCATGTCCTTCTTGATCAGACTCCACTAATGACTGATATTCCCAGGCATGACAGACAGTCAGGGAAATGCACACAGTTGTGTGTTCTGCGCATTTTCATATGTTGCACAAACACAACTGTATTAATGATCAGCGTATCTGTTGAAAGTTTTTTTTTCTTTTCAATCTTTTGGCGTTTTACGTAAATCCTTTTACCCCTGATTCACTGCAATCTTCCATTTAATTGCACACAAAGGGCACCACCATTTCAGCTGCTCCTCGCGAGAGTAATATTGTCTTTTAAATTCCAGAATTATAGATGTTGGCAGCATAATTTAGTTTCATAATTTTTAGAGCAATGCCAAGGAGGTTGCCTTCCTGAATATTTAGCACAATTTTTGACAAAGGAAGCCATTTTTTTGCCCCTTAAAAATTTCTAAAAGCCCCTTTTTCACCTGACTCATGTTTGATGTTAAAACACACACAAGCATTAATGAGAGGAGTCCATTTGGGAATTAGCATTTTTGGAAAGGAGGCGAGGGTGGTGTTTTCAGCTTGTTTGCACCCTTGCCACCTCGCGTGGACCTGGCGAGTCCGGCTGCAGGGTGCAGAGCAGCCTTTTCAAAGGCCTCACAACAATACGTTCGGCATGTCATAGATACATAAATTACCGCCATGCAGTTGGTCCATAAATTTGCTGGATGGGGACGAGCAGACAGTGTGAGATCCTGTCTGCTTTACTGACGGTCAGGTTAACCCCTGGGGTCCGCTTACTGGGACCCAAAAGAGTTACGGTGCTGGAGAGCAACAAGCAGCGGTGGCTTGGTAACCTTTGACCTAAACAAATTAAGAGTTTAAAGGTCAAATAGGCTGGAAGACAGATTTATGGCCTGTGGCTTATGAGACGGAGCAGTTTTTTCACAATTTTACCTTCAGTGACATCAATACCACAACATTGGCATGTTTTGAATGCCGATGTGAAATGCGGAATAAGCACAGCCTTGTGTGGAATGTTTCAGCACAATGTGGGGTTGATGTCACTGTAAGGAGGGAACGGCAACACAGTGAAGCAGCAGCCACAAATATTGCAACCCCTATAAACAGTCAGACTGAGGGCTCACAGTCTGTGGTATTTTTATGAGGCTGTTAGCATCAGGCTGACAAACAGCAGGGCAACACAGGGAATTTGACTGACAATAATTAAATCTGTAAATTGTGGGTTTCCTCAGGGTGCTCTGGTTTCCTTCCACACTCCAAAGATAGGTGTTTCAGGTGAACTGATGATTAAATTACCCTCCCTGTGTGTGTGTGTGTGTGTGTGTGTGTGTGTGAGAGAGAGCGAGAGAGAGAGAGAGAGCGAGAGAGAGAGAGATTGCCCTGTGATGGTGGTTCTGCTCCATCCTGCCAGCCACTTATCCCCAATGAATATAAAGCACTGTTATCTATATGGATATTCATTTTACTTCTACCTTTATTATTTTGAACTGTTGTCTAACATACAGTCCTATTGGTTTACAGATATATAAACATGCTCATGATGCATAAAAAGTGCCTGATTTAAAAACTGAATACAAAATTTGTTGTGAATATATAATGTGGAACTGAGAGTAAATTGAAACAATCTGGTAACATGGGAACGGTAAAGTGATTCTCAGTGAAAAGAGCTCAGTGTAAAGCACAGGCAATTTGGACTGGCATGTTGCTTCAGTTTTATTAGAGAAACACAAATATATCTGTGTTTAAGGCCTATAATGTGTGTACTTGGTAAAAAACAGCTACCACACAGTTACCCTAAGCATCTGTGTGTTTCTCTTAGTCACCCTCGTACTAAACCAGGTGCAACGTCAGGAACTTTGACATTTTGCTGTAGCAGAATGTCAGGCTGAGAACTTACAGTTTTTAAGTGTCGATCCTAAAACTGAAAGCAAATACACCAAAATTGCCTTTCAGCATAGAAACCACCCTGCTCTCTGTTTCATTCACTTCTTCACATTGTCCTTAACAGGTGAGTCTGCTTTACCACACAGATACCACCCAGATGAAAACATCTTTCTGCTTCTTTAAAACAGTCTGTATCAAAATAAATACTTTTCCCTAAAATTTCTCTATGATACATTATTCAAATGTCCAAATGTGTCAAAATAAAGCACCTCTTCCACAAAGAACAGAGTGTTTTGGTGGAATCTTTCAATATTAATCACATATAGAGACCGGATGGATTTAAAGCTGAACTGACAAAACTACTGTTCCAAAAAGAGATGCAAAACTGACAATAAAGTTAACAGTCAGTTTGGGGAAAACTTTCAGAGAAATAAAATGTACAAGTGAATCTTACTGACTGACAGCAAACTTCACGACTAGCAAATATCCATCTAAAATGAAACTTGTTACTGATGCCAGTGTGCTGTTTTGGAGAAGAAGAGATTTGGTGGACTGGGTTCTACAGGCTGGTCCACTAGGGACTGATGGCAGTTCAACAAAGAGCTGGATGTTTTAACGGGGCCAGAATAGCATAAAGTCCACTTTACCTGGTTGTGCCGTGACCATCTCGCTCCGTGGACAGCATGGCTACAGCTCCAGCTGGTGAACTGGGGCTCTCCTCCTTGTGCGATGGGGCGAGGGGTTCATCCCGCTCCCTTCCCGAGGGCCAGCTGGACAGAGCGTGGCGAGGGGGTGAGGAACCCTGCCTGGACAGCTGTCCCGTCGGCCGGACCTCAGCGCTCCTCTGGGGGGGACGTGTCCCTGTCCAGGTGTAGAACCTGCACCCTGTCACGGTGCATCAGGGTCACACCCGACTATGCCGGAGATGCAAGGGCGCTGCTGGGGAGTCTGGGAAGGTAGACAAGGAGACAGTAGTAACTCCCACCATTCTGGCATTTATATACATTTTTTCCCCTGATAACTTTGCCATTACAATGTTTGTTTTTTGCATGTGTAGTCATTTAGCGCTTGGTACTGCAGGGTAAGTTTAGGGTAACTACCTTGGTCAGGGAGGTGGGTTTCAAACCCAGGTCCATCAGTTGTGTTTGATCCAAGCTGTCCACTCCCTACAGCTGTTATTTGAAATGAGCCCTAAATAAACACATAAAACATTTCATGAGCATTTTGATGCTTCATCTTTCATATCTTTATTACTGCTTTGGTTTTCTAGGCGATTGAAATGCAGGTTTTTAATAAAAGTATAGTGAACACTGTCATAAACAATGCTCTCTAGGTATATTGAAATTGCAGCGTTTAATTTGCGAAAATGTACTCACGGCTGGTTCCACGTGTTCACTGTTGGATTGAATTCGACAGCCCTTCAACATTATTGTAAGTCCTGGTTACTTATTTCATGAACTGTATTATTTTTAATCAACGTGTCACAAGATTTATGTGATTTATGTGTTCATGTCAAGAGAATAAATATTGCTTCTGTCATTCAGTCAAAGTCTGCACATGTCTACTCTGTCTACCTGGGTTTGCTATGAACTAATGAGACAGAAAACAAAATTGTCTTGGATATCATTCACATTTCACAAATTAAATGCCTCCATTTCTCATCTGTCGTACATGTTTGTAATATTACTTATTACAAGTAATTTATTCATTCCGATTCATTTTTTTTTAAATGTAGGTTGGACACATGACAGCATTGAATGTTAGTCTAATGCAATGCAGCAAGGGACACAACAAACTGTCCATCAGTAAATATTTAAAAATATTCTGATGTGCATGAACATGAGTCACCTGAGATGTCATTTACAATACAATTTCTCCTCATTTCCAGCTTTGCCCGAGAAAAGGTTGTGGTATCGTATCCTCGCAGCACCCTGGGCTCATCTGCTAAATTTTCCAGTCAGTGAACATGGTGATGCTGACAATACAGCTTTAACCATAAAATGTTCATGCTGCTGTGTCTGAAGATCATTGTGAGGAACAGGTACGTGGAGGCTTCACGTACCCCATCTGATTCTGATGTACTCAGAAATAGCTCACAAACCAGTGCCACACGTGTATTATGACATTTGTGCTGGGATTGTGTGGAAATGCGAATAATATTTGAGACAATGTTGTATATTATCTTAGGTAAAAATACTGTACATTGCACATCATCTCTTTCTGCAAAACATTTTACTCTATTTTATCTGTATTCATGTAAATCTTATTTCTCTTCTCCACCTTGCATTACATCTGATCAACATGTGCATCAAAATTTATGTTACACTGTCACTTTGAACCAGTAAGGGTGAAAGAAAATTCAGTCCTCAAGTGCAAATCCTCTTCACTCTAATCACGGTAAGATTTATGGTAAGTACGGTCATATTGCAAGATTTATTGATGCAGCTCAGCTCCATGTCTAAAGTGGCGCATGAAACAAAGCCCCAGGTTCATCATCACCCAGGAGAATTTACTCAGGAGATGTGACCTCACCTGCACTACAGTACATGCATCTGGTGTAGATATGTGATGAGTCTCTTGTGTTATTATACAATTACACCAGTCACTTTTTTTAAACAAACCAGCACTAACTGGAGACCTATTTAACACTGAAGAGAAGATGTGATACATTAATATCTATCTCATATAATAATATTGATAAAAGAACTTAAACTGTTGCCCCGTAGCTTTCCCCCAACTCAACCCTTTTGGGAATCTAATTTCTCATTCTGTTCCTCGAAGCCCTGGGCAATTTTCAAACTGACTGCTCTCTCCTGCTTCTTTTGATAAGTATTTGATACTCGGCAGTGATGACTTTCCTTGCCCTGAAATTTAACCACAACACTAAAATGTTGAGAACAGTTTAATTGTTAAGCGGTAACTGTGGATGTTAAATGCTGGTAATGTAAAATGTTGTGCACAGGAAGACAGTTTTGTAAGACAGTCTATTTTTGGACATTTTTTAAAAATTTTTAGACTCAACCCTGTCATTCTAGATGTAGCTTACGGCAGTTCCTACAGTCACCATTTCATGGTTTTGGCTTACCTAATCCTAATGGCCATTGGCAGGATTGAGCTTAGGTGTTGCTCTTGACCTGACCAGTGTATTGCTGAATGAGCTCCTTCAGGGTGGTGTGCAGAGGGGGACTGGTGGATAAGAGTGTCTAGAGGCTTTCTCCATACCAGTTCCTCCAGTGAGTCCAGCTCAGCTCCCTAAACCAAGCCAGCCTTTCTCACTACTTTGCAAATAATGCGCCACTCTTCTTGAAAAGTAGTGAAATTTAAAATCTTTTTGCATCCATACATGTATTTCTTTGGTTTGCAGTGGAACAAAATAAAAGGCTGTGAAAAGAACTTAACTCTGGCTTATTCTACATTCCAAAATGGTCTGGACAATATTATTGGTGCCTTTACAAGTTCTAAGAAAGAATTGCATTGCAGTGATACTTCAAGCAGACTATTCTCCTTTAAACAGTACCACAGGTGTCTTCAATCTTATAATCACACATTCAGCAAGTTTAAATGGACAGAAGTGCTCGTTCTGCTGTTTTGTATCACACTAAACATGGAAAAGAGAAGGAAAAGCCAAGAGTTGTCTGAGGAGGTTAGAAAGAAGGTAACAGCTGAGGATGGTCAACATAAAGTGATCTTGTGATGGCTACACACACGTTGTTCTGCCTGTTGACTCGACTGCCTCGTTTTCCAGCTGACAGCCATGCAAATGCCCTGCTGCTTGACCTTCACTGTGGTCACAACCACAAATGTAGTTTATCAGAATTTGTCAAATCCTGCAGAGCAGGATTCTCCACAGTGGGCTTTTTAGCAGGTGAAGACCCAAGAATGAAGGCAAGAAAGAACTTCATTCATTTAGAAGATAAAAAAACCTAGCCAGCGAGCCAGACCGTGTGATCAAACTAATCTTCCAGGATCAGGGAGAACGTCCCAGAAATGGATTGCGGGTGCTTTTGTTTGCCTTGCATGCTGTGCTGTTATCTCCTGTTTACGAGTGTGTACACAGCCTCCTCCTCAGACATAAATCATAGAGGCGGCTCAGTGAGCTCCACGAAGGAGCCATCAATAACATCCTCGCACCACCCCGGCTGGCCTGCTTCCTCAGCTCGCCTCATTATCATCATTATTCTCTCTGAATAATGCTACCTTTACACCACCTTTAAAAATCCCAGATGTGATAAAAAGCGGCGTGCGCACACACACACACACACACACACACACACAGGCAGGTAGAGGGAAGCAAGTGAAGGAAGAGTGTGGATTTCCAATTCCATAGCATCATTTCATTGAGGACCCCACTACAGGCCAAGGTGCTGCCTGATGTTGATGAGCTCCACAAATCCACTTGTTACACAGTGATTCAAAAAGAATTGAACACCTTCATAAATTTACTGCTATAATATGAAGATGAAGTCTAACTTTCAAACACCAATATCTAGAAAAAGGGTATCTACAATTTTGTGGATGGTACATATTCATATAATAATTGTAATGATTGGAGCAACACTTTCAATATTTTCCACACATGGTTCAGAAAAGAACAGGATTTACCAATGAAATGTGTAAGGCTCTATATAAAAAGCCATTTATTGTGCAGAAATATTTATGGCCAAAAAAGTTATATTAACCAAGGTAGTGTTTTTTTGTCCAACACAAAGGGAATATTATCACTGTATGTTCATCAGAATGGAACATATTTCAAAAGAGAGGAATAACTCTCCCATCCAGTCACCTGTCACTGAAATGGTCTTTTAAAATTATTCCTATGGGGACAACTTAAATCTCACTCTTTTCTTCTCCCATCACAAGAGCTCTCCAGAGTGTATAAGCAAATGAGCAGCGAATGGCTGCAAACAGATGGCAGCACCATCTTGTCCAAGACACCCACAATTACCCTGTGCTGTGCGACGGTGGGCGTCTCAGGTCCCCCAACACGACAGCCCAAGAACCAGTCGCTGGCACCAGACAGAGCTCCTCACAGTCGAAGTGCATGTCAAGAGCATCATTGCTCACGTACGCAGCACTTCAGTAGTGTTCTCTGAAAAGGTCAGCAACTTCCATATTTCATATTTCATATTTTTGTAAATTGGTGATGTCACCTCGGACGTGGCAAGTGTTACACACTGCGATATACGAAGAGGCCAATATCCCACGTGAGGCTGGGGGTCACTGGTGTCCGCGCAGACGTGCACGACACCACCTTTTCTAGGGCCTTCAGTCACGACCACGAACCATGCCACCCGGAAGTAGAAGGTGGAGTGTTGGATGGGGCTGCCAGCCCACCAGCAGTATTTCTCATATTTTAATTTGCCTTTAGGTTCTCTGAGATTTTCAAATTAGGATAATTAGGTCAACTTAGCATCTATTCAGAAAGTGGAGAGATGGAGTTGTGATGTTTTTTACTTCCATTAACTCTTATTACTGATAATCTGCACAAGGGTCCACCTGAGTTTCCTTAGTGTCAACCAGAAAACTTCAGCCGTATAACGTGTCACAGCACCTTATATCACAGAAGCTGTATATGAGGGGAAAAAAAGCCGTGAACACTTTAACAACAGCCCATGAAATACAAAACAATAATTTATTACTTCTGTCATTTTACAAGACATCAAACTGCGTTACTAACTACCAACCTGCTGAGCCTCAGTATTTCGCTTGGTACAAAAGCACGGCTGCAGTAAACGTACATACTGACAGATTTCGATATGAGAAAATGAGTTACACGTTTCCGTCTTTCATAAGTTAAATGCCGGTCGATCACAGTTGCACCAGGTGACATCAAGCTGTACCGTGACACAGCCTCCTTTATTTAGTGACGTTAATACAAACAGGAAAGCTGTCTTAAGATGAGGAAAAAACTGACAATGAAGCTCCTTCCAATAAAATCAGCATTAACCTTGAAGCTAAACAGTTATGTTTCTTGTTCCATAAACAAAACTTAGGCATAAACAATAAAATACCGATAAAAGATACTTGTGCTCAAAGGAAATAATAAATGTTGACTGTTGGTTACTTTAAGCAAATGACCTTTCCACATTTACAAAAAAAAAAGGAGAAAAAAACTTTCAAAAAACATAAAATGAGCTTTAACATTACGAGGTTCTTTACATATTGTCGACTGATACAAAGGTACAAATGTTAATCAAAGCCTGTAAAAACCTGCTTTATATCACCTTCTGAAATTCATGGTCCATCTAGAAATGTGTTGGAGAAATTGTGTTTTCTAAACTGCAGAAATCTCAAGTTCCTTTGCAAAATGCTCTTTTCGCTCTATATTTACAGAGTTGCCGCATTGAACGAGGCAGGAATTTCTACCCCAACCGGGAGAGTCCTATTTACAGCGCGCAGCATGGATGCCGAGCCACTACACAGTGGTCACTGACAGCAGCGAGTTGTACACGCGCGTCCCGTCTGGCGACTTTGTGCCGTGGGTCAGCAGTTCCTGGATGGTCATCCAGTTGTCGAAGATCTTCTTGTTCCTCTTTTTCATCATCTTCTTGTGGCTCAGTTCGATGATACTGAGCTCCTTCCTGTCATCGGTGGAGGCGCCCTGCTCCCTCTGCCAGTCCAGGCGGCTCTGCTTCATGAACTCGCGCCGCTGACGCTGCTCGCGGGCGCGTGCGGCCTGCTGCCGCCGCTCCTCCTTGCTCCAGTAGCGGCCCATCTTGAGCTCGCTGGCAGCATCGTCATCTGTCGTCATGCCGGCGCGCTCCTCACGAATGCGCAGTGCTCTCTCCCGCAGGAGCCGGTCGCGGACGGGCCGCTTGGTAATGTAGCGTGTGCCGTCGCTGCGCACTTTCACCTTCCATTCGGCCCGCGGCTCAGGTGGCTCCCGGCACGCACTTACCAGGCTTACCTGGCTCTGGCCGTACTCCACGGCCGACTTCTGCTGGATGAGGTGCATGTAGCTCTGGTAGTGCTGGGCGTGAGCGGGGATGTGGGCATGTCTGTAGGGAGAATGTGGCTGCGCATTCGAGGAGCCCTTCCCCAGTCTGCGATCCTTGGGCTCTGGCGGCCCGCATGACTCAGACTCCTTGGCACAGGCGGCAGCTCGGCCCCTTGTTGGACTGGCCTCCAGCACGGGAGACAGAAGAGTCTTGGTGGCCCGGCTAGTAGGAGTGGCAGAACCAATGGCGCCCCCCTCTTCTTGGGGCTGGCCCCCGGCGCGGCGCAGCGAATTGTCGGGCGACAGCTCCAGCGTGAGCGGGGTGCTGCGGCAGCTCTCGCCTGTGTTGTAGGCGCTGGAGCTGTCCTTGTCCGACTTCTCGGGCAACTCCGTGATGTCTGAGAGCTCGTGGCGCCGTGTGTCCACGCTCGTGTTGTAGTTGCGGAAGCCGCTGTTGTGCAGCATCCAGGCATCGCGGCACTGATCACGCAGCTGCTGCATCCGGTGTACACGCACTACATTGAGGCACTCCAGCTCGATGTTGCGCAGTTCTGCATTCAGTACCTCTAGCTCATGGTCAATACCTTCCGGGTCAGCACTGGCACCTGGGCAGAACGGGCTAAGTTGTACTGCACGTGTCGCCTGGCATTTAAGTTCCAGTAGTTTGCGGAAGTGCTCGCACTCATCGGCAGGAATTCCCAGGAAGTCGGTGTCTGCGCAGTCGGCAGAGATGAAGGATTCGTTGCTGAAAGGCGTGTCGCCGCTGCCCAGTGTGTCTTGGCTGTAAGCGAGCTTCCGGCAGCTGCCCAGTGTATTGGAGGAGGTCGTCTGGTCGTCGCCCAAGTTCTCCTGCTCTGAGCTCTCGTCATTGCGAGTGCTTTCGTCTGTGCGGCCCACACCACTGTCTTTCTCAAGGTGGTTTGACAGGAGTGTCGCTGTATCTGTTGTCCCACCATCTTCCTCATGCTTCTTCTAAAGAAAGATGATGAGAAAAGGCGGGATTTCAATCATTACGTTTGATTATTATGTGCTTACAGATACATTTATGTGCTTACAGCTAGGATGAATTAGTTTGTTTACAGAACATTTGAGAGTTTTTTTTGCCACAGGTGTGGTGGTGCATATTTTTTCAGCTTTTAGCTCAGAGGCCCAAAGGAAAATGCAGAAAAGACTCTTCCATGTGGAACTAATTGATGAGCTACACCATTTAGTTGGCTTACTTTGCAAAGGACTGGCTTACCTTCTTGAGCATACTGGGAGTTTGTCTCGGCTGTTTGTTGCTCTCTGATGGATTGGCTTACCTTCCGGAGCATGCTGGGAGTTTGTCTCGGCTATTTGGTTCTTTGTTATGAATGGGCCTACACTGTGGAGCATGTTGGGTGCTGTGTGAGAGCTATATGTTACTCGGTGATGGATTAGCCTACCTGCTGGAGCATGCTGGCAGTGAACTGCATGGCCTGATGGTGCTGCTGCTCCAGCATGTCCATGTGCAAGTCATCCAGGAAGTCATTCCTGTCATCATCCAACCATCCTTCGTCCAGCTGGGAAGAAACATGTACATTCATAGTCTTTCACTACTTATCAGAGCACAGCCAATCAGCACTTTACCATCAATCCTCACAGACAATGAATGAAACCCACTGATTTTCAACCAACGGGAGAACACAGGTATGATCTGAAAGAACAATAAAGAATTGTTGCAGCTTGTTGGACTTCTATAACTTTGGGAAAATTTTCATATTGTTGACACACAGCACATCCAGCTGTTCAAGATGTTAGTGCCTCCAGCATGTGTCTCTGTCGTTGCTGTATTTCTGTGTATCAACAATATGAAAATGGATGTCTTTCAGTGTAGCGGCTATAATTTCACTGGTGTTGGTGTGTGGTGAGAATGCCTCGACAGTCCTCGTTTGAGATCCCCTGTCCCCATGCCCACCTGGATCTCTGGCCGTGCCACCAGCAAACACACGTTGCGATTCTCCTCACTGGTCAGCAGGGCCACCGCATCCTCACGGTTCTGGATCTCTACACCGTTGATCTGTGGGAGACAATGAAACTGTTTGGCACAGTGTTTGAAAGTACTGAAAAGGTAAATTTGCGAAAGGATGTGAATTTTGTAAGGTAGAAATTTGAAAAAGGAACCAAAGGTTACTTGGATTATACGATCCCCCTCTCGGATTCGGCCATCCTTTGCAGCAATGCTGTTGGGATCAATCTAGAAAAAGACATGTATTCCCAGGTAAAACAGTGTATAAAATAAAAGCATAAAAGTAATTATAAGATTTTAAAGTATTTACAACAGATTTTAAAGTAGAGACATTACTAATATTACATGTGATAACAAATGTACTTGGGTAAAATTCCAATTGCAGTTTTATCAGGCAGACTGTCCACTAAGCTGTGCTCTCAACAGGATGATGTAGTTTACAAATAAAGCAATATGTTAAACATTTGCATTGCTTTAGGTATACTGAGAATAATGTACAGTTAATTATTATTCAGTGTAAGTGTGTAGTACTGACTGAAGATCAAGGAACTCAGAAGAACTGCAGCTGGAGGTGAGAATTGAACCAACCACTATACTATTACTGTGAGTAATTGCAGTCATATTATGTATGTTGTGTATTAGTGTTTTTTTCAGTTTTATATTCATTTTTATGACTAATATTTTTTTCCACAGACGTTTATGATTTATGTAATATTTTAGCTTTGTGTGAGCTTATTGGAACCATATCCTGTAAGCTTCACATGATAATCGATTACATGTGGTTTTCATCTTTATGCACTGTGTTGACCCCCAGTCCTGGTGTAAACTGACACACCACTCCATTTTTTCTCTTAATGTGTAGCATCTGCTAAATGAGTAAATAAAACTGTAAATAGTCAGCATGCCATAAATTAAGAATCCCCTATAAATAACAATAAAACCTGGTAAGCAAACCTGAAACATTATAAACACAACCCTCTCAAATAAGAGCAAAAAAAAAGCTTAATTTAAAAACCCCGTAAATGTATGTAACCATTATAAGAATAAAATGATAAATGAATCTTTATACCAACCGTTTTTATTTTCTACTTCTTAGACCTTATATCTGTGTGTTTTCCACACTTTACACCTAGTAAAAAAGTTCTGATTTCTAGCCACGTGAGTTCAGACTGCAGCTTCAGGTCGGAAACCTACCTCACTCACGTAGATCCCGGTCTCATCCTCGTCATCTGTTCTGTAGCAGACGGTGAGCCCCAGTTTGTCCTGACTGTTCAGCCTGTACAGATCCACTTCCTGAAAAGAGACAACACATTTCCTTCAGGTTTCAGATTTTGACATCTTAATTAAACCAAACGATGATAAAGTAGTTGTGCAAAAAACTAAATAGGGATATTAAATCCTCGGCACTGAACTACAGGGATGTCTTTCTGTTGGGCACAATCCCCCTCCATGCGTTGTGGTAAACAAAGAGATACTATTCGCTGTCACTACAATTGAAAATGACCCCAATTCAAAGTGGGCCCCATGATGCAGTGCTCTCCCAAGAGGGGGGTGGTGACACAAAGAAAGATGGACAGCTTATTCAGATCTTGGTGAAACATCTGCCAGGCAGCAGTTTGGCGGCGAGTCACTTATCTCCTGCCACATGTGACACCTGTAATCTGTTAGATACAGTAATAGATAGAGGCTCTCTTCTCTCTTGGACAAGGACATTAATTGCCCATTAAGGTTCAGCTGTAGTTTAGCATCACTCTGGGTTCTATCAGACAAAATGCATGCAATGTGCTGAAACAGACTGATGTGCTACACTGGTCTGTACTCATTTACCAAGGGACGTATTCTCAAAATCCACAGACTCTCTCAGAAAGCCTTTGGGCGTCATTTGCAAGGCTACCAACACTCCTTTGAATAGATGCAAGATTTTGCAGGTTAGCAAAACCCAGATATAAGAATCAGTGAAGTCCAACAGTGAAAAGCTAGTAACACCCAGAATTCCTGGCAAAAACACCTGGGAAACAGCATCATCTCATTTCACCTCTTCATTCTCATTACAGTAAAGGAACCTTGGAGAAGCATTTATCAATCTCAAATAAATACTGGCAACCCAGACTGATTCTCATTGTTATTGTGTTGGGCAAACAATTGATCTTTGTCTGCGTGGAGCTCTGCGGGGTGATCATCAGGTCTACTGTCTGCTCAAGGGGAGAAAGACTGGTTCATCTGCCTGGGTGAACCTTCACCCCACTGCTCCCAGCTGTCCATCAAGCCCCTGGCTATTAATATGGTGCATGAGGCCCTAATGGTGACCTTATCATTTTTTATCCTGCTGCTGCATCACCATTATGTTTTAATGTAGTCTTTACTGATATATATTATAAAATCCATAACTCTTCTATTGTACTCGTCATCTAATTATCTTCTTTGCTTGGCCTGCACAGACTAGCTGCCAATGTTCCAGTGAAAGATATATTGGTCTTTGTCACTAGTAAATAATGATGTCACCATCTGGCATCTGCTCTGGGTTTTGGAAACAAACAAGCAACTCGAACTGAGACTAGCTAAGACTTCTACAAGGAAAATGAAGACCCAGACAGACAAATCGCAGACAGCCCACAAACAGTGCTGCCGTTGGCAAAGATGTAATGCACAGACTCAGACATGCAGCAACACTGGGAGACAGGGGTGTTGATACAGGCGGTTGTGTTGTCTCTACAGCAGTTACCTCATACTCCAGTTCTTCTCTCTCCATTTCCTGCTGCATGCCCTCTAGGTAGTCACTAGGGTCAAAAAGCTCGTGCCTTGGTGAGTGTCTATAAAGGTGGAACATCATCGTATGAATACACAATGGATAAACATTTTGACTTTTTTTTTAAAAGCTTTGTTGATAACAAACTGTTTGTCATCTAAAATTGCATGTGGGGATGATCTGAACGTGCTTCTGGTTCGGCTGTGAAAACTTCCTTCTGCGATGAACATGTGCTGTTGTCACTACAGCTGCACTACTGTCACACGAGGTTCAGCCGCACATTTTCAGGACACCAGTTCCAAGAGTTCTGCCTCTAATGCATTATATTTTTATTTGCCACTATTGTAGAGTCTCTCTAGTATACGGTGTTTTCTTAGGGTGAAGGTGGTACATTTGTGCAACACAGTGACAGAGTGGGTAACAGGAGTACCTCACTGTTCCTGGATGAGGGTATGGAAGTGGGTATGAATTTGGTTCAGATTTTATGGAGAGTTTGCATGTTCTGGGTTCACATGGGTTCCGTCTAGGTGCTCCGGTTTCCCCCCAAAGTCTAAATGTGTGTGTGTCCTGTGATAGCCCGGGTTGAGCACATACCCTGCTTCCCACCCTGTGCTTCCCAGGACAGACTCTGGACCACCACTTGATGCAGTTGATGAAAATGAACAAATGAACGTTATGCACTCAGCTCCAATTAAAGGGATATTTTTAAGCTGGATTTATGTGAAAATAAATAATGTATAATAACAGGGTGCACACCCTTCACTGTGAGAAGCATAGTGATGCAAGGTCAAAGGGATTTTACCTTCTGTTTAACCACGCATAATTTAAGGAGCAGTGAGGGCCTTTAAAGATCAACCTTGGCCGCAGAGGCATATTAAAACGATCCATTCCATATTTCCCATCAAAGATGTAATAAAACCAGGATTTGTGTTTGAAAGTTGCCCACGCAAAAACATTAAAACCTCCACGGGTTGTGCTATTTTTATATGTCTTACAATTTAACATGGCCCGTATACATGCATGTAAATGTTTGGTGCAGATGGTATAAATTGCGCACCAGTTGAGGTTTTAATCTGCAACCTGCAGGTCACACAGTGGGCTCCATCATCATTACACTGCTGCTGAGATGTGACTGTATGGCAGTGAGACGCTGACTTAGAAATGACAGTACTGTAATTCTACAAGAGGACTGGCACACTGTCACTTAGGTGACCTCATAACAGGCACTTTTGTCGTGTGTGTCGAGGACTGTAAGACACACAATTCAATGGCACTTCCAACATAACACGCTACATGTTGAACAGCCCACCCATGACCTTTTAACAAAGAGCATGAGGGCCTTTTTTATTTAGTCATTCATCTTTAGAATTTGAAGGTATGGTGGAAGAGCTTTTGAATGAAAACTGGTTGTTGCTCAGCTGTGATGTGTACACAACCCACATGCGATCCACTAATGATATTTTAGCGATAAGCATGTTATTTAGCAGTGCATTATGCTAGGCAAGGGCTCAATGCAGGGAACTGAGTTGGGGAGGTTCCACTCACTCCTCGGGCAACAGGTACTCCTCCAGCACGACCACAGGGGAGGTGGTGGCGGTGGGCTGCTTGCTGAGGGCCATGATGTGCTGGAGGGTGATGTCTGTCTGTGTGCCCATGTCTGCCACCTGGGTCTCTGAGGGTGGGCCCACAGCCTTGGGGCGAGGAGCCCGTCGTAGCACTTGAACCACGATAGGTTCCTTGGCTGTGCGGAAGGCCTCCACTGCCTGGTCGTGAGTGGCTTTGGACAGGTCCTTCCCATTGACCTGGTGAGATAGAACATGAAAAATAACATGTTAACCTGCAGTCAGCCATGTATCCCCCGAAACCTCCGGAGCCATGTCTTTAGGTCAGGGTTAAACATCTCTGGTCCTGGAGGGCTGTTGGGTAAGCAGTATTTTTTCAACCCCAATTAACTGCTTTACTGAAGGAATTCTTTGGAAAATAAACCACCTCACCTGGTCTAATGTCTGCTAATTAGGTGCTTTAATCATTAAAATGATTTTGAGAAGTCTGCCTAAATGCATCCTAATAGACCAGTGTACCCTGACTCATGTACACTGCTACCATTCTATCGCTTTTTTGGAGCAATCTTACTGAGATGCCCAACATGTAGCTCCAAGCTGTTCGTGGAACATCGCAAGCACATTACTGTAAATGCAAACACAATCTTTGCGGATGACGAGAGCGCTTGATAAGATCATGCTGGCTGACACTGAGACAGCACGGCTACCACAGGACCCACAAGAATATGTGACCTTCTCTCACCCCAAAGATGTCGTTATTGAAAGGCTTTATTGATCCTGTGGCCTGAAACCCAGCAGTGGTGTATACTAGCAGAAACACACCACTCCATATAATCTGTATAAACTGCGCTATGACCTACAACTTCCAATCTTCATATCTGCTGTATGTTTTTAGCCTGTTTGCGAACATTTCATAACACTTCAAAAGTAAGGACATTAAAGAAAGGATCTTTGGGACAGAGATGCTGATTGTCCAAACTTGTCCATTGGCAGGTGATGTTATGTACAGAGGAGCAGCACACATCAGTGGCTCTTTCTTTCTAAGCTGGTCTACAAACTGGTTTATGTAGATGTAAGAGCTGAAAGTAGCGATGTCAAGAATGGGTCTGGAACCCTTGTCAGGTCAGAATTAGATTCATTATTCTGTCTTTTGTGACTTCACATCAGGGGCAGTTGGATGGACTGTTTCAAAAGGCAGCAGGAAGGATAGTAGTAAAAGATATGGCTGTATGCCCTGAAGATTACCTCTTTGTGTCTCCCAAGGGGCCTTGCTGTAGTAGCCATTGAACAAAGCACCTAAACTGAATTAGCCCAATAAATATAACAAGCTGCTTAGGTGAGTAAAGCTGTAACCCACTATCACCAAGCCACAGGAGGTGTAGTGGTTAGAACTGCTGCCTTCTACCCAAAGGATCAAAGTTCAACTCCCCAACTGTACAATAGTGGGTAAATTGTTGCAATTCTCTTTGTCGAACAGCACTGGCTAAATATGTACATATTTAAATGCATTGGCCAAGCAATATAATATCAGTAAGAAAAATCTGCTTAAGCTACTCAGACAACAATGGCCTTGGACTTCCAGGTACCTGATCACAGCTGCTGTTCTTCATGTACATGTCCAGCTGTACTGGGCCATATGAGTAAAACACCAAATTTCAAAACTGCCAAACTAAGAACGCAATAAGGAAAACACAGATTGACAAACAGCGCCAGTCTCCTATTAACTTCCAGCAGATGCAAATATTAAAGTCAAGTAGTGATGTATGATAACTTGTTAATACTTCTTGCTCATTTACAGGGTCAAAGCACGGCTAAGCAAAATGGGACGTTAATTAGAGTGAGTCAGACGTTGATTAATCAAGGTCATTAGATGAAGCGAAATGAGGTGCCCTCATTTAGCTAAGTAATTTCTCCTCGGTGAAATGTGGCTTCCCCCTGGAGATCATCTCCCTGCAGTTTTTTAACCTGTAAAGATTAATTTGAGGAAGGGGCTACGCCCTGTCACCGGGATGAATCTAATTAAGTTGGAATTCACCTGTCGACGCAGTCCTGTTTTGGTAACAATGGTTTCAGCCACCCAAACTTACCGAGGATACACACTTGGACACTGATCAGAGCCCATCGAACGAGCGCTCGCTCCATGGTTTCTAGGGAAACAGCAAGTGCAAAGAATTTCACTGTGTATGGCTCGTGGTCGCATTTGCATTACTGGACAAAGGAAAACAGTGCTGGAAGTACAGACTCTTTTATCTGCGAGATTCATTAAAGATCCCGAGGCAATAAAGCTGAGGTTAGCCACGTGCTAAGACTGCATTAGCCTATATCCCGGGTTGGAATGTCTGCCTTGTGGCTTATCAGAAAGTTTCCCGGTATTATCCCAGCATGGCATATGGAATTTGTTCATTTGTAATCTACAGATGTGTGAAAGCTTCTGTATAATCTGTACCCGAGGGTGCTTTCAGTTTGTGCACTCATAGCAACTCTGTTCATTTCTTAGACCCAACAATGATCTTATTTCCTTGAAAGACTGAAGGTCACAGTCCACTCTAAGTCAAAGGAAGCTACTGACTCCAGCTCTACATGCCACATGTGTTGTGAGCTCGGTGTTCATTCTGAAGGGACAGTCAAAACCCTGATATAACAACAGTATGGACAACTACATTTATAGACTCTCTCTCACACACACACACACACACACACACACACACACACACACACACACAATGACCATGGTTCCTCAAAAGTGTTATCTGTTTGAATTCTTTCCGAGGGCAAAATTTTTCTCATTTGTATTTCTGCACCGGGGTCCTCAGAGTTAATTATTAGATTAGCTGACAGAAATTTCAGCACCCGCATTTATGAATCATTATACCTGCACCAAAGCTTTCAACATTGGCTGTTTACAGTTATTTATATTCATTGCTTTTAAAATACATACATAGTCTTGGGAATCGTAGGTAGGATTTGAGGCCTTGGTTTGCACTGACCGGCGTAGTAAAGTCCCTGCTGATACAATATCAGTGTTAACAGAAATGCACACACTGATGTAGAAATGGAAATTTTGCTTTTCAACTTTGAAGAGGTTACGTGCTCACTAATAACCAAAAAGGATTACAGCTAATCCCAGCCTGGAGGATAATTGGATCATTGAGAAAGAGTTCGACTTCTACTTCAGAAACATCAAAACTCTGCGAGGAGGACTAATTTCTTCCAACATTTGCGACTGCAATTTGCATTGCACAGCTGGATATCTATGATGTAATGGGAGTTTTGGGGCCGTTTTGTTCCGAGAAGAGACAGTTGTGCAGAATGTGTGAAAGCAAAGAAAACAGCACATGAAACATCTCACAGCTACAGAGCTGGTGCACAGAACAAGAAGTGAAATCCAAATGTGGACACAAGATCTGTGTTTCTTTCCTCCTTTTCAGAGCACTTAATGCATGAATGTTCGAATGGGAAAATAACAGAGGTGCTATTAAATGTTTGAAACCCTGGTGCTCTTCAGAGGCAGTGACCCAGGATCAAGACCACATCACTCTGTGAGGCCAGACTGCTCCACTGCACTTGGTCTGAAGTGTAAGCGGGGGGGGGGGGGGGCCCTAGAATGGGAAAAGTCTTAGATGACCCNAAAAGGGGGGGGGGGGGGGGGGGGGGGGGGGGGGGGGGTCCTAGAATTGGAACAGTCTTAGATGACCCCACCTTGCTTATTCCACCTGTGGATCAAACTGAAGTTCCGACTGAACTGATACACCCCATAGATCTCAAGTTTATACACACATACCTGGCCTGCGGTATCTGTCATGAAGTCTGCAGCTACAAGCCACCACCTGTCTACCACTTAGAGTGAAATGTACAAACTGCAACTGTCAAACATACTGACTGCAACCATAGTTTTATAACTGAATACCTTTTGTTTAAACATATGTAACCAGAAGTCACAGTTAGTTGATTTGATGAAAGGGCTCTGCCCAATGGCTTAGGTTTTCACCAGCAATGTCTCAAACCTTATTGTGATGAATTACATTGATGCTCTAAATGACAAAAGACAGAAAGACACATTTACACAACATATATTCTAACTTGTGGAAACTGAAATCTATGAACATGTGAACTGCACCATGTGGTAACTGTAAAACAGAAAATTTTTGGAAGGATTTTTTACTCTTGCTGCGAGAACCATGGTGGTGAATTTCTCACCTTATGCCCAGTAGAGATGAAGTGTTTTCGGTCTCTTCTGTCACTATCTGGTGTTACAAAGTTAGGTTGCTCATGTAAAACTCTTAGACACGAATCATTCAAGAAAAGGCACAATGAAAACTCAGAGAGTTTTGTAGATACAGGTCTGAGTCTCCTAGCGCTTCCAAAGTCCCAGAATTTATCAGAAGAAATGAATTCAGCATTGAGTTGTATTATTATGCACCAGTGATTGGACTGCTGGCTTTAACTATTATATGATGACTGGAATGAGTGCATGCTGCAGCTTGCTGTGACCATCATTCGAAACCTCCTCAAACTTCAGCACATCTGTGATGTGTCCCCGCAGCTCATTAGGTGGCCATTGTCATAGAGGTAATTAGGAGGGGCAAAGAGAGTGGTGCAACCCCATTGCTAACCCCAGTTCAGTTGGGGAATGCAAATGAGTGCTGATTGGACCTTGCTGAGTTGACAGCAGGTGCACATGGTTTTGCCGGCCTTTGATTACTGACCTCATGCAGGAGAAGTTTTAGCTGTGAAGATAGGGGAGGGAGGAGAACCAGTCCTAGTCCTTGAACCACACCTGGGGGTAGATTCAGAAGGTCAAGGAAGACCTGGCAGAATAGTGGACATCAGAGACCAAACCCTGGTCTTCGAGCCATAGTTGGGAGGGTAATTCAAAAGGTCAAGGAAAGCCTGGTAGCAGTACTAACTTCAGAGATCAAGCCCTGGTCCTTGCCCTAAGGCTGGGAATAATTCAGAATACTGTGGAAGGTCTGGCAGAACTGTAGATGATACCACAAAAATTCCAGGCTACAGTAGGAGTCCTTAGACTCCTTCAGCAGCTCATGGTAAACAGAGCATGCTACAAAGCATCTGCTGTTAGTTTTGAGTGGAGATGTTTTTGGACAGGGGGCTGATTGCTTGTCTATACTACCTCTCAAATCTCACCACATCGAGCTGGACATGAAAAGGCCCACTTTATTTGAACTTAGTGAAGAGGCACAATTCCCTCTGTAACACACAGTGAAGGAATCTGGGCAACGGAGTGAAGTTGTTCCTTTGGGAGACTCTGGAGGTTTGCCGGATTGATGCCGAATAGCTTCTTCATTTGCAACGAGCTGCAGAAATACCCTGTGTAAAGCAGCCGGTCAGTGTTGTGCTCTCTCAGAAAGCCCCTTCATGGTCTAGTACACCTCTTAAGCACATTCTTCAAAGTCTGCATTTTATAAGAGCAGAAAAGAGGCAGAGGGCCTGCTTCACAGCCGCTAGCTTGGAAGACCTGCAGATCTGGTGGCATATTTCCAGAGGTCTGGCCTTGGGCTCAGCTGGCGGAAGGATTCTTCTGAATGTGGGTCGCTCCTGTTTGAAACCGCAGTTAATCCTTTTATTTTGTGTTTAACAGTTCTGACAAAAAAGCAAATACAGTTCCTCTAAGCCTCATAATGAGCTCCGTTCATGTATCTTCTTTTCTCCATTCATGCTGAAGGGAAACAGTTTCCCTCTTACAAGGAAACTCCTCTGGAGAACTTCAAACGCTCCAGCCTTTATTCATTGTTGCAAAAGAAAAAGCGCAAAAACAACGTAAAACAAAGATGTATAATAAGTGTGACAAGCTTGAAAAGACTCAATTATTTTGTATCTCCTAATCGTGTTTAAGCGTAGCACAGTTTTTGTCAAGCATAGAAAATTGATAACTCTTGTATCACTTCCTGCAAGCTACCGTCTCTGACTCCTTCTTGGCAAGACTATCTTCAGGTGTTTAACAAGGAAATGCCCTCATTCACCCCCTCAACACCTGACAACTGCAGACAGTGTTCTGAATTGGACCTGTTGCACCACCGGTCAGGATCCCAGCATCCTTCTGTTCATTACCTCTTAAATTTAAAACAATCCTCATCTCATGGTTACAGAGGGAAACTGGGGTGGACATGTGGCTTAGTGATGAGTCACTTGGAGGTTCCATGGAGGTTCTTTGAGAAGCAGCTAAAAAGAGAGTTTTCAACAACGACTTACCACTTTAAGGGTGGTCTCCCCACTAAGTTGAACTGCAATAGTAATATATCCATCTATGAGCTAAGCAAATGTTTTTTTTTCTACAGTTCAGATTTCAGACAGCATGAAGCAAGAGTAAGTGTTTGAGTGGTTTGACCAAAGATGAACAAAAAAGGAGGGATGGAGGTTGGGGGATTGCTTTGCATCAGCAACTTGGGAAAAAGGCTCTGCCACCCTCTTTTAGCCAATGCCTCAGTCCTTAGAGCTGGGGCCACCCAGTTGCCACACACCAGCTGTAAAGACAATTATGCCCTTGTCCTCTGTTGGGGTTGACATCTTTCAGCCAGTGTCAAAACATGCTTCTCCATTCACCCTGAGTCCTAATGTTTGTTAGGTTTACATTACCTAAAATGAACTCAAACACATAACATTGTTTAGTCATGTAAGACATTATTTTCTAATAAATGCAGAACAACTTTCTCAACAAAAATGTTAAGATGCTGCCATACCATCTAGATGATTCATTTTTGACATAAAAAACAAGCAAGTTCAGAAATTAGGGAAGAACTCAAGAATGGATGTACACGTGTAATGTTCGAAGTTCAAATTTTACATGTATAAGCAAATTGTACATGTCTGTATGGATTATGACACAGGCTGCATACCTTGCTACCCGTTCAACTCTAGAGAAGTCCTGTCTCATCTGTATTCACTTATGTTATGGTTCTGTCTCCTATTTAAGAGCATGCATATTAAAATGTACATAATATACAGAACAACAGCGTTTTGGGGGCAATGTCAAGTTTTTGGGACAATTGCTAAATATAGCTCAGTTAGGCTGATCTCCGATGCAGAGGTCCCTGCAGGTCAGTGATGGAAACGCTGTATGTGTCTTATGCACTATCCCCTGCTGTGCGCTGATCTCCTGCAGCCCCGATGCTGCTTGTACGTACTCCTTTCAGTGATGCGTGCTCCCGAGGGTCTGCATGCCACCTGGCCCAGTGTGGAACAGATGTGCAGGCGCACTGGAGGGAGACTCCCCCAACCCAACTTCTTTGTCTATGCAACCTGCCTCTGTCAAGCCTCATTAGGGCCCGCTAAGGGGCGCCGCAGTTCCTCTGTGTCCACACGCCAATAGTGGTCTCCATGCTTTCAGTAGCACTTGCAGAGATCAAGCTCACCATTTCATTGCTTCGCTTTGTCTTTCTTCAAAAGTTTATTTCTCTCCTTGGTGCTTCTTGCTGTGTGTGTGTCTCAGTGTGAGTTATGTTCCTTTCTGCGTCACAGGAATCTTGTAGGCCTGTTTTAGAAAATATCCCGCTCTCTACTGTTCCCTGAAATGTAGTAGGACTTAAATTTGCATTTTACAACTTATACAGCATCCTTTTGACAAAATGACTTTGTATTCTCTTAACCCTGTGATGGACTGTTGTCCACTCTAGGATGTAGCCTGGCTCACACTCTATGCTTCCAGAATAGGCACTGGTCCCGTTCACTAGACAAGTGTTTATTGATGATGGATGAATGGATGAATGAATGAATTATACTGCCCAATCCAACTAGCCAAAACCGCAAAAAAATATATTTAACATTAATATTTAGATGAAACCCTTGTGACAGACATAAATACAAAAAAGGGTTATTTAACTGGAATCACTGGCTATCTTGAACCCATTTTCCTAAAAAAGTGTGAAAGTATTTTTCAGCTCAGTGTTTTTCAGTAGCTGCACAGTAGCCCTAATGTTAACAGGTAACAGCTGGGCCGCCTTCCTTCTCCCAGATATATTACAGTAAATGCAGTACCACAGAGAAAGTGTGCTATGAGCAGTGGTTTTGGAAACTATACATCAGTCCACATCCCATTACGAAACCCCACAGTGACCTGCAATGGAGAACACGTTTTGTAATTATGTTGTAGAGAATAACACACCCCATTTCATCAGCAATGTTTCTGTTCCCCTGGTGACACACCAGACCATACGCCGGCAGCCACAAACTGTTATGGAGGAAAATGTAAACTGAGGGAGAACAAACAACCCAACAGGGAGCAGAAGAGCAGTGAGATGGGGGGATGGACAGCATGCTCTAGGTCATGGCAGCAGTGAGAAGGTGCTGCTGTAGTGGAGTTCTAATTAAGTTGGGGGTCTTACAGGGTGCAGACAGGCGCCGCACGGTCCTCACAGGGCACTTCAGGAGAGATTAGGACACTCCCCATCTTCCACTGGCACCACAAGACAGGCGTTCCACGCACCCTGCCCCTGGGAAGCCACCTCCCTGTGTGTCGCATACCTTAAAAGCAGGAGTGTGGGTTTTGCCACAGCCTCTCGGCATTGACTTTACTCGCAGAAGCCACAGCAGTCACAGCCCCTCCCCCTGGCTCTCATTAACCAGGCTGATGAGGAGGAAAGTCATTCTGCCGACTCAAACCTGCCTCCGATTCCTCCCACTCTCTAATTTGAGGGCAGTTTCACTGCTCTGGTCCCTCTGCAGCACAGGCCTAATCTGACCTTCTGGGGTCAAACAATCTGAAGAAGAAACTAATCATATAACAAAGACAGCAAAACACTACGCTATCCAAACTCGGCATCTGTCCAACACTTCACCGGGATCCTCACGACAGGTGATTGCAGGCTTAGCCAAGTTGCGTCGGAGCAGGAACAGCAACAGAGCTGAATTTTACAGTGAGAAGCTAATTCCCATTGGCAATGTGGACGGCCTTACACAGCATGGCAGAATTGGAGCTCTTACTCCAAAGGCATTTAACCATATTATCAGAGTAACTCAGAACAGGTGTTGCATTCTGAAAATTATTTTTTTTTTTGTCCGATGACTTTCTTCAGATAAACTTACAACAGAAAGCTTGACCAATGCAGCCACAGCAGTTTTTTTTCCTGATAACTTATTTAACATGGTTAGCAGTACTTACCTTAGAAATGCCTGAAGTGCTCTAACATGGAGCTTAAACCAAACAGCGGTGCAAATCTGGTAACTGTAACATCATGTATGTCAGAAGAGAGCCAAGAGCAGCCCTTGGAATCTCACTGAAGTAACAATACAATCAATGCTCGCCACCTAAATAAATTATTCCATTTCTGCAACTGAAGTTACTGGCCTACGTCTCCCTTCTGCCTTGACCACCTCTGCCACTGTAGGCTTCCAGGGCATGGTCCCCAAAAGTAGTAACATGTGTGAGGAAAAAGAGGTAATACCAATGATTATTAAACACAGGCGCTCTCATGGACACGGAATGCATTTTTAATCTTGGCATTTCCCAGGACTCACACTCATGAGCAACTTGGACCAAATGCCTGTATGTTAGATCACTCATGTATATATGGCCCCGACAGGATGCAACCACTCAACTGTGACCCACTTGTGTGCCATAGTTACAAAATTACCTGGATGAGACTCCAAGGACTAGTGAAATTCAATAGCAGATCCCTTTCACACTTGAATATGTCTAAGGCCCTGATGGAGAAGGCTGAGCCCTCATAGAGGGTGAACAGATACTGGGCCAGACCTACACATTTGTGCTGACCAGGAGTGCATTTCCATCGTGACGGCACAGTTAACGTGCAAACAACACAAAGGTCCTGTTATCCTCTTAATGAAAGCAGATCATTTTTGGTGGCTAAACGCCCCTGATTTGCTCTCGCAACACGCTGACGCTTGCCAAAATGTAACCTCGCACGCTACAGATGGGAAAGGAACACAATGCTGTTCAGCTCTCGTTTCGCTCAGGGCGCCATCGATTCAATTAGAGCTCAACGTTGGTGCAATAGGGACGGCAACATAATGGATTCAGGACCAACAAAGTGGAATATTTTCTTTGGATGCGTCAAGGCACAAGTTGCATCACAGAATGGTGTGTGTGGTCAATTACAGACAAAGCCCATCTGTGTAATGTACTCGCTTCTGGCTGAGGCTGGCTGAAGATGAAGTTTGATGTCAAACACAGAAGACAGTCTTTGTTTGTGGTCAGGTGGAGATCTCGGCGGGGGTGTCCGTCATGGCACAAGGCAACCAGCATGGTTCTGTCATTTAACAACCTGCCAATCAGCAATAATTGACGGGTGGTGAGGTTGGCCCAAGCCCGGTGCAAATGCCAACAGACAAAGGGTTTATGTCTCTTCTGGCACACATCCAGTGTTTGTTAAGGGGGCAAATGGGCTGAATGTAAACTGGAGGATGGGAAAGGGAGCCGATTGATGCCCCGAACCCCCCCCTCCTGCTGCCAGTGGCCTGCTGGATCCATCAAGACGCAGAACCCATCTGGCGACACAAAATACAGCCACGGTCAAACGACAGGACAGACCTTTTATGTCATTTTGACGGAAAGATCATGATCAAAGCCGAGTGTTTTGCAGACACAACAGTGACCTCGACCCCCTCCATGTCATCTCTGAGTAATGTGGAAGAACAGAGTTTTTTTTACCGGCAGTAATGAGGGGGCATTGCGGAGAGCCCGGCTCATTAAATTTCTTTAAATCATCGGCCGCAGTGTTCCAGCAACGAAATTGTAAATTACAACGTCCAAGGCACAAAATCCATCTCGTGCCTTTTCATCCATGGTGGAGAGACAGAACAACACTATAACAACCCGCTCGTGTCACGGTGGGAAAGTAAATAAAATATTTTTTCTTTGTGCAGGAAGGCTTGTTCTTTTTTGGTTCTAATCAGAAACAGCAAGGCCCTTTCTCAGGTCTCCTCAGCAAAATCCGGCCCCCAAGGCCTTTAATGGGGAGAAAAAGTAGGGAAATGCTCACGCGTTCGTTGTGAAGCAAAATGTGCTCATCACAAGCGGAGGTCAGGACACAGTGAAGTCACATTGAAGGGCGTATGACCTTAAGGAAATCCTCTTGTGAAAATTCACAAAAGAACATAAGAATTATTACAACCCCAGGAGGCTATTAAAACAAATCCTAATGGTGTGGCTTTGATAACTATGATACTGGAGAATTTGATATAGGGCTTTAATTAACCTTAACCGTGTAGCTAACCTGGAATCATGTTCAAAATGCCTGCTTTGTTCCTAAATGTATGATGAATCCTTCGTAACCATGGCCAGTGGAGTAAAGAATCGCATTCTTATTATAGTTCAGGTTTAATATATATGTCAACATGCAAGTAAAAGACACAATATGTCAGACTGGCTAAAGTTCATATGAGGTCACCAGGCTCACGGAAATGGGAAAATCGTTGCTTTCTGATAAATATAATTTTCTTTCCTCCTGTGTACTTTTGTGCTAAGAGCTGCAGAGTCCATGACTTCCTATGATCTGTTCAGTGGGACAGCAGTTCGGAAGCTATTTGGCAGATGCTTGCGGCCGTTGGGTCTGAGTCACACCACACTGAGCTGCACATGCAAAACACTTTTCACTGCTTGACTGACTCCCAGAACAGGGTTCCAGTTAGAAAATATTAAGCAGACCTCACTTAAAGTGCCTCTTTTTTGCTTTGGAAGGACAGAAGTAGCTACTTTCTCACCTTTTCACATAGAAAAGCAAAGGAAAACAGGATGTGCAAATAGGTGTTAAACACAAACCCTGGAAGCAGGCAGACAGACAGACACCCCAAGTTAACAGTGGCTGGATGCAATCTGCCCACATGGACAGACACTGTGGAGCATCTGTTGCTGCTCTGTTCACTCTTCACGTTCCCTAACTGTTCAACGGCAAAGGAGAACCTAAACTCACCAACAACTTACAGCAGTGCATCATTAATACCCTATATAACAGAGCTGTGCAACACAGAACCTTCAAGACAAAATGCAGAGCCTCACAAACAGTACCATACTTTTCTCAAACAAACAAATTCTGTAGTGGTCAGAGCCACTGTGTTTGCCCCTGAAGAACACAGGTTTGAATGTTACCTCTGGCTGTAGCACCCCTGATCAAGGCACTCAGCCCAAATTCAACTATTAAAATTACCCCGCTGCATGAATGAATAAACATTGTAAACATTGTAAGATGCTATTGAGAAAAGCATGAGCTTATTAAATATAAGTACATGTAATGCTGGCATGTTACATGTAAATGTTCTGTTACACGTTTCAAAGTTTTAAAGTTCTTGCCATTAAAGAATGAGAATTCAATTTCTGCGCAACACTGAGGAGGAGAGCACAGAGGAACTCCCCCCTGTGAACTGCTGTAAATCTCAGGCTCTCTTCTTGCAATGTGGATGGGAGACTCGGAGGTGTTACCTGGCAGACCTCATACAGGAGCTTGTAGTGCTCCTCCGGCTTCCTCAGGGCGCACAGGCTACATCCCATGTTGAAGGGGTCACTCCCTGGGGTGCGAGGAACAGCAGCTGCGGTGCGGGCGGGGGGTGGGCCACCCCCTCGCCCCCTGCTCCCACGTGGGGCTCAGCAGAGGAGTGGAAATTTAAACAGAAATTGCGAACGTAAAGCAACCCAGCGGTATGTGTGGATGTGTGCCGCGAGCTGGGGGACCTTCTCCTCCTTTCTCGCTCAACCTTCTCCCGCCTCACACTCCCTCACTCAGCCTGGCCCCCCCACCGATCTCCACTCTGCTCTGCTCAAGCTGCTGGCACCACAGTACCTCCTATATACACCCCCTCATGCATTAGCCACCTCCCCCCTCTGAATATTCATGAGGCGCTGCCTTTCAGACGAGCCGGCCCTAATTGTAGCCTAGTCCACATGAAGTTTGCTTAATTAACAATCATCAGCCCCTTTGTGGGGAACAAAGTGACTGTCGTAAAGGCGTTTCCTCGCAGACGCTGACATGATGCCCCCCGACGCTGCTGGCAAAGCGTGACACCGGCACTGAGCGCCGATCTCATTTCACACGTTCTATTTATTGGCAAGTGGAGCTCGGATTACAGCTCAACAGGACAGCGTTCTAACACCTATTTATAAAACAATTCAGAAGAAGAAAAGAATAATCAGTAAGCATTATATAGAACCAACTTCTAAAAAGGATCCATATGCAAGTTTTTATATGAGGCATTTTACTAAACTGTGAATGTAAATTTGTAATATAAAAAGTAATAATCTGAAAAATCTCAAATAATCTGTAAAAAGTAATCTATAAAGGTGTCAGAAAAATAATGAAGTAAAAAATAATGATGAGATGCAGCCAACTTTCACAGCTACTATGGGCTGCTTTAACAGAAAGACTCAGGATTGAATCCTACCTCCTGCTTCGTTACCTTTATCAACATTTTCACCCTGAATTGATACAGCAAAAATTACACTTTTGTATAAATGAGTAAATCACTGTAAACTTTTGGAGAATCGTATTAGCCAGATTAATAAATGTTAATGTAAACATACATACATACATAGACAGTCAGGTTGTATTTATTTCTTGATATTTCTGTCATAACTGACACACCTTTTTAAAAAAACTGACAAGTGCTTTATTATTTGCTCCCCCAACACCCGTCATGTAATAAGACAGTGTCAGATTCAAAGCAGCTTGACAGGAAGTGACACAAATTAATTTGGTGTGCAGTGTCTTGGATGGGTGGCTCTGCTCCCACCGGACCCAATTCCTTACATAGTGTGATGCAGACACCCATGTGTGGAAATTAGCCTACACAATCACATCCCTTAGGTACCGATCCCCTAGGTATGTCCCTCCAGACCCCCTCTACCTCACTCAAGATTCACATCGCAGAAGCTGTTCCTGTCACTTTAACTGAGGTGTCAATTAAAATACACAAGGCCCTAATTCAGTCATTCCTTTTCAATGCGCTGCAGGGTCACGGTGGTCCGGAGTCTGCTCTGAAAGCATGAGGCATGAGGTTGGGTACATCCTGGATGGGATGTCATTCTATCCCAGGGCAATTTCTCTGTCAAACACACACACACACACACACACACACACACACACACACACACACACACACAAAGCACAATTCAGAGTCGCGAATTCAGCCATTCAAGAATTTAATGTGCTGCTAAGCAATTCAAATTAAGAAGGATATATTATACATTACCGATATTTAAAAAATATGTATATGACTGCTAAAGAAATTATTAGGAGATAGCCTGCTTCTCATTTTTCATTTGGTTATAGCTTTAGAAAATATTGTTTCTGAGAGTCAGTTTACTGAGTCTATGCTTTTGTGAGCTTAAGTTTTCCCCACGAAAAACGTTTAATCTGGTGGACTCATCCATTGAAGGTGATCATGTGGGATCGGAACTTTCATACCTGGATAGATATAGCACAGTGGAGCAGTGTGTGTCCCGGCACTGCCCTGTTATTTCTGCCACAGTCCTTGTATTCCAGACGTTTCCAGAGATACTTATCTGTCTGAGATTGGTGTAGCTTTCCTCTATTTAGGCGTATCAAATGTACATCCAATGTCAGCCTCTGGGTTATGGCTGGGCTACTCAGTATTTTCATTCGATAACTGCAGCTGATAATCGTTTGTTCACACAGAAACAGGATCATATGACTACATTCAGTGAGAAGAAAGAAAAAATGAAGATGTGGAATATATTTGAGAGAATGGAATCACACCTCTATTCAAGGGCAGCAGGTGGAGGTGCGGTTAGAGCGGTTCCTTTGCAAGCTAACAGTTGCTGGTTCAAATCCATACCTCTGATGTAGTACCCTTGACCAATGTGCTCTCCCTAAATTAATACAGTAAAAATTACCCAGCTGTATAATTGGGTAAATCATTGTAAGAGGCTTACTGTTCAAACCCAACATTGTATGTCGCTTTGGACAAAGGCATCAGTTCAATAAATAATCTGATTGTCCAGAAAGTTCTAGAAGCCGCCCAGGTGTTTGGGTAGCCAGATGAGGCCTCTCTTTACTTATTATCCTTGCAAGGCTGACTCCTTTCTGCTACCAGCACTGCTTTCAGGGGATACTTTTCCACAAAACCTGATCACAGCCTCCTACCTGTCATTTCTGGTACAGAAAAATGACAACAGCAACAAAAGGGGAAAAGGGAGTGAGGAGAGCAAAGCAAATGTAGTCCAGCTGCGACAGCGAGGGACCCATCTGATATGGGAGACAAACAAGGGTTGCGTGGCACACGCTGAATTTGTCAAATTAATATCTTGTTGCCGTGCCAACCCCTCATCTCTGCGCCCCGGGATGTGCCTCCAAAACCTGTCCGTTCTGTAAACACACTTCAAACGGCAGTTTGATCAGTCACTCTGGAGATGTGAGCAAATAGTGGCGACCAGCTAATTAGCAGCGAGAGAGATGTTCACGAGAGCTGGTGATGGAAACCAAAGTGAAGCTCAGAGAAAACGGTGTAATGTGGCCTGTCACCATCAACATTAGAGAGCAAGATGCGGGAGGTGGACCCCCCCCCCTTCCCGATGCCCCCAGATCCCCCAGCTCCAAATTAGCCAACAGATCCTTTAAAGTGCCAGGCTGCACCACAAACTGCATTCCTTGCAGAACCATTCATATTCATAAAGCGCTATTCAGCACCCAGCCCCCCACCTCCAGCCCCAGCTGTGTGTGTGTGTGTGTGTGTGTGTGTGTGTGTGTGTGTTGTTCTTTAATCATTGGGGTCTCTGCTGATGTTCAACAGTGGCATACATGTATGTGTTTTTGTTTTCCTGTACCTTAAAGATAGTACACTCTCAAAAACAGGCATCCTTACAAACAAAATACCTTTTTAAAACTTCTAGAAGCTTTTTATACACTTGAAAGTTAGGGGGAAAAAAAACACATAATATTCTTGTATTTTTGAGCTCTGCTATTGTGAAATCAGGGGTTATTTATTACAGTAAACTAGAATTCAATGTAAAATCTCCCAGAAGGGAAACAAAAAGTGTGTGCACACTTTTGCATGCAGCTGCCCTTACCGCCACCCACCATTCTGGATACTTGTAATTCTGAATCAGAATTTGATGAAGCCGATCAAAGGAAGAGTTTATGAGATGTGGTGCCTCCCAGTGGGACATGGACTCCGCGGCCAGTTCGTAGGGTTCCTTGCATGCTCGGTGATTGCAGCACGATAAAACCTGGAGCTGCAGGGGATGCAGTCTCGCTTTCGGCCTCCATAATTAATGTGTCCACCAGACTGTGGTTGCCCTCTCCTAGGGGGTTATAATTCCTATTTAAATCCACAGGATCCAACAGACACACATGACATCCCTAAACTTATCTTAAGGTAAATGATACCTGTAAGAAGAGAACTTAAATATATGATCGTACCTTCCCTTTACCCCCTCCCTTTCCACCACCCAAACCCCATACCTTAGGTCAGTAGAGTGTCTGACCACTTTTTCCTCGCAGGCTGACATCAGCCACAGTTGTGGAAGGATGAAATCCCTGAGGGGGAGACTGTGTGACCACTGATCAATGGTAGTAAAGATGCCCCACAAGGAGCTCTGTAGCTGCATGCCCACCAACTTCTCTCTGCCCCTATGCTACCTGACCTTGGCAATGCTCTGCACACATTCTACCAGGCAGCTGTCAAGTGCATGTGCTTATTTACACTGCCGTTGATGATCCAAATCCATCCAACAGAGACAGAAGCTGGGGCAATTAAAAGAGAAATACAACGGCTGTAGCATTTTAATTGGGGGGAATAAACTTAAAATGCCATATCTGTCATTTAAATACATTAATGAGTCTGTCTGTGGAAATGGCTCAGCGGGAGGTGTGTGGGAAGTCTTAGGGAACAGTTGGACTTGCCTGGGATAACACACGGTACAAGCACAGGCCAGGATTACACAGGAGGGTGGAGAAGAGTGCAGGAAAGAGATGTTACACTGCAATGCAGCTGCCACCTTACAAACAGCAGCAATTGCTGCTATAAAGACTGTATGGAGTGGATAGTGATGCATTACATTCACCTTTATTCATTTAGCAGATATTTTTCTTCCAACTGACATATAACTTAGAGAAAGGGAACTGCATTTCACAACAGATGAAAAGTTATGGCTACAGACATGTGATTGTCAACGTACAGTTTGAGTGTCCAATGCCACTGTTTTTGCTGGCCACATCACACCAGTAGCTGCACACAGAATCAACAGAAAAAAGTCAGTGTAACAAATGGTAGGATGTAAAATAATTTAGCATTTAGGAGATCAGGAGCGAAATAGGCCTGAAAGAGATATATTTTAAGACCCTTATTGAATGCCAGGAGGGATTTAGTAGCTCTGAGAGACAGATAGAGTTCACTGCACCACACTGGAGCCAAAACTGAGAACCTCCCAACTTTCAGTTTTGAACCTTGCAAGCATGTGATTAATGTCTTACACAGAGAGAACAAACACACATTAGAACCTGAAGCCTCACGACTCATTGTTTTCAGCCAGCATCAGCAGTTTTCTCTGACTGCTGGACTGGAATAAAGGAATACAGACCTCGTAAAAAGAATATACTCTAAATTTCCTCCCACAGTTAAAAAACACGTTTCAATTAATGCTAAATTGCCCTTAGTGTGTGTATGAGAATGTGTGTGATTCTCTTGTAATGGACTGCAGTCCAGGGGGTACCCTGCCTCACACTCTATGTCTCCAGTATAGACGGTGGGCAACTGTGACCCTGCACTGGACAAGTGGTTACAGGAGGAGTGAAGATGCTAAGGACTCACACCAGTTGAAGGGCCCCAGCTGCAGTGAAATATCCATCTGAGTAAATTAAAACTGTGAGTCATGCTGGAATACAACAACAGAGCAATTATAAAAAAATGAACAACAGTCCTACATGCATATTTCATAAGTAAAGCAAATGTGAACATCAGTGCAACTGCTGGACTAACACAACAAACTAACCAAATGGACTCATAGGAAAACTGTACATCATATAAACCATGTAGATGGATATGAATATGAATAAGTAAGTGGGCATGATGACGGCAAATGAATCTGGCCACAGTAAATAGATTCGGCAGGTCAAGCTGACAGACTTTAATTTGTCTTCGGTTTTGACAGCCTTCCAACCCATTAATGACAGACCCCTGGTCAGGTGCTTTATTAGCAGATATAATAAGGCCACTAAAATCCTGGCATAACCTTCACCACAGCAATGGCAAGAAGGTAAACATCTGTAGAGAGACACAAAAAACTGTTTATGGTTCATTACTGAAATGCCACGACAGTCCCCCCTGCAGGTTACCTATGCTGGCTTTCAACAGTTATTAATTGGATTCCTTGGACGTATTAAAGAGTTCAATTTTTATTTGGTCAGCAAGCGCTGTATATCCTCCAAGGACTGACCTCCTAAAAGCCCCCTGGGAAACGCCGAAAGCATTGTGTCTGAAGCTGCTCCCGTTCTATCCTGTCCCCTTTCACACACTGCCAGCACCAAACGATACTGTTGAGATGACATGTTTACACCTGAGGTCACTGATATGATTCTGTCATGAGAGCCAAACCTGGGTTGGTGGTTGGGTGCCGATTTTCGGGGCCGAGTTACTACTGCAGCTGGCTCATTACGCCCACCTCTATGACGACATCTCATTACATTAGCGTGTCTTTGGAAAATGACAGGATCGACTGCGGCCACTGTGCTGACAGGTGGATTGATGTCCTGACGGTGCCGCTGCTAATGCGTCCGATTGACGACTTACAGTAATCTTGAAAAGTGGCTCTCGGTGAATGACAACCAGGTGTCCTTTATCTTACTTTATTAATTTACACAAACCTCCTTATACGAAAATGCCCTAGCTACGTCAAGACTTAACCAGATGTTTTAGAGACCAAACTTGCACTTAAAAAAAAATCTTAAAAAAAAAAAAAATCACACTATTGTATGTTTTTCTCCAAAGCAGCTCATTAAGATACATATACTCATTTACTCATCTATACAGCTGGGTACAACATTCTTCATAAAAAAGAATCAACTAAATGTCAAAACTCTGTAAAGGGACTGTTACACCGCACTCCCCTTTTCACGTCACAGAATATTCTGACCCACACTATCATGAGGCTCTAGTCCAGGACCTCTACCACAAGATGACCCTAAGGTCATATGTTGTACCACAGTTTTAATCTTTTTCTGCTTCACACAACCCTCAGTGGGCTACCTGCTGAGGATGCACCCTTCCTTCTTTTGTGCAGAACTCTGTGGACTGAAGAAAATTTTAATACAGTATTATAATTTGATATTAAAGCTGTACAACTCAATTTGGTTTGGTTTAGCTCAATTTGGTTGAGGAGTCCCAGTAAAGATGTCCCATGATTGCATCTTTACTGCATAATAATACAATCTTCCATGACTTTTCAATCATGTAATTAGATCACAATGAATAGATCAAGAAGGGGGGGGGGGCAGCGCAATTTAGTCCAGCATCTTGTCACACAGCCAAAAAAAAAAAAAAAAAAGACAGAAAAAGTAATCAGTTTTTCTACATTCATAAATTTGCAACCAGACCGCCAAGGATGAATTGCTGTCCGAGCTATGCGCAATACCTTGGGCACTTTGTAGATTACCAGAAGAAGAGCCTGGTTTATTGCTGCTCTCATTAGTCATTTATTGAATTAGCCAAGCAAGCCCTGTCTGTGGAGGCTGAGTCCCAGCACCCTTTCTGCTAGTCTCCCTCTGCTGCTCATCCCAGGTGACCAACAACACAACACATGCAATACCTCTCACATGTTGCCAGTGGCATCGGCAATGCTGTAGTTGAATAAACTTTGCTGAGAAGGCCCATAAATCTCTCAAGCACGTAGCCTGGGGAGGGAGTCTGTAATGCTGACACACTAACCTAGTTATGCAAGATGCACTTTTTCAATATCAAGAACTGAGTTGATGGGAAGAAAGAAGCATTGAAGTGTATTTGATGGATGGCTACAGGTGCCACACAGTACAAGGACTGCGATTCACCCTTTTTTAATTTATCCCTGCTGTTTTTCCTTACAGTGCAGTTAAATAAACAGTCCATAATTTATGGGGATGGGTTTCACTGTGGTCCAACGTTGATACTCAGACCTCTTGGGACCAAAAGGATCACTCTCCAGTCTTTCCAATTTCTAATCATATCTCTGGGGTCAATAACTCACCAGGACTAACTGAACGTTGAGATCAATTGGATCTTTGGAATCAATTTTCAGAACCAACTAAATCCATGGGACAAATCAGACCTCCCTGGACCAATCAGATGTCAGTGACCAGACAGACTCTGGAACTGGTTGGATCTCTGAACCAAATGAATTTCTCAGACAAATCAGAATTCTTGTACCAATTCATCTCCAGTACCAACTGGACCTCTAGGACCATTGGGATCTCTAGAACCAATAAGCTCGCTCTAAGAAATGATCGTTCCTTGACCTCAAAAGGCTCCGTTTTCCATTTCTGGCTCCCACCTTTGCTCACACTCTTGCCTAGGACACATCTGGTTTAAGACAATGCAAACCTCATTTCAGCGATAAGCAAATTCAATAACCCACTTGCAGCACATCAAAGTCCAATTCATCAAGACTTTGCCTTCTAGTCCGCCTCCGGACTGCCGATATTTAAATGGCCACTGCTCTTTGGCGAGAGTGAGCCTAATCCGTTTAGCAGCGATGAAAAATAAATTTGTAACAGTTGGTATTATTGAACTTCCAGTCTTCATTTTTAAGCACTCTGAATGCAAACCAGCATTGGGTCCCTGGACAGCCAGCGTATGCTAATGGTGGGCAGCGGGGTTTTCAATTCTTTAAGAAACAGGAACTTGGACACTTGACCAATACGCAGAAACTAACGTCTTCCGTTTTTCTTCTTCCCGCATAAAATTCAAAGCGCCAGGCTTTGCGTTACAGAATTTTAATCTGCTTTATGCTTTAATAGGGGGGATTCAGCTTTGTTTATTTCACGGTCCTCCTTACATATATAGACAGAATTGACTTGCATCGTTTATGGGGCAAAATAAAAAATGGACAGACTGCATTCTGTGAGGAAAGATGAAAGTTTAAGCGACAGGCCTGTGTGTGCTGCCTAAAATAATATAATAGCTTCTGAAACAGGCAAATGGTCCGAAAGTGCAGGTTTCCTTATTAAAATCCATACAGTACTGCAGTAAGCTGTATTATTAGGCTCCACAAAATTCTCTTCAAGTGCTATTTCCAGCACTGGAGCAGCATAAAGCAGCCAGTTTGTTTGAAGATAATAAGCCACACACATTCTACCCACATCTCCTTTTTTTCCAGCCTCTCCGAATGAATTGGGGGGGGGTAGCTATGGGGGGGGTGGATGTCTGGTTTAAATGGGCCAGGGGGCCTGTAATTTTCCTCCAATCGAAACTTCATTTGCGCTGGAGTGTGCCGCAAATGCTGTCATTACGGGGGACAACGCAGTGGCGTGGTTGCAGGACTGGCGGCCATTAAGAAAAAAGGTGGGGGTTCACTCCACTGATTCTCCATGAGATGCAGGAGGCTCACGGAGGAAGGGAGAGTTGGACAGGGGCAGGGGGTGCAGGAAAAGTGAGAAAACCTTTAGTTGATATCTCTACCTAAGATAAATATGAGCTGACCTTTGATCCCTCACACCGGCCATTGAATGCTAGTTTACTATGACTACTACAACAACTGCAAAAGAAAATAAAATGCAGAAAATACACAGCTGCAAACCTCTTGGCTACTGGCAGGAGGAGCAAGGAGCACAGGGCTCAAACCTCCTGGTCTGCACCACATTTTAATCTCACTTCCCATAGCTAACCAGTTACCCTAAGGCAGGGTTGAGGTGGTCCCCTGTACCAGAAGCAAAGAGTATGAGGCAGAGGCCACTATGAAGGGGATGTCAGTCAATCACAGGTCATTGAAACACACACAATAATTTAGAGTTGCCACTTCACATGAAACATGATTGTACTGTGTGAGGAAACCAGAGCACACAGAGAAGACTCAAGCAAAGATGGGGAGAACACGCAAACTCAACAGACAACGAGCCTGATTCAACCCCCCCCCAGACAACATTAATAGAAAAAAATGGAATTAACACGTGGCCACTGAAAAGGATAGCCTATAACACAAACAATTGGATGGATGGACGGCTGGAACTCTCAGACTGGCAAACAGCTCAGGCTGAGTGTGTCCATCAGGCCCTTTCTGCTGTTCAACTGGCACACGTTTTTGCCCTGTCAATGGCCCTAAACAGCAATTAGTAAATTAAAGTCGTAAGCCAATAAGGCACATTCAGGTGCACTTGGGGACACTCAGTGGCGGTTTGCTCCAATTATCCTGATGAATCCCAGGATAAGTTGAAGTGAAAGTGGGGAGGACTGGTGGGAGATGAGAATCATTCTTGCAGCCATTATTCACTGGAAACACAGAGACAGTACCAAGGGCCTGTGGAGCATGCTGTGCTCCCTGCACCCCCACAACTCAGAAAGCGTGCCTGCTCTCCTGATGCCTGAGTGGGTCCAGCTGAGTTTTCAACTCTTGAATTCACTTTTCATTCACGTGCAGAGAATGAGAGGTGCGTTCGTGGACACTGCAGCTAAAGTATGAGTCATGGCAAAGGTTAACCAGGACCAGAAATCTTACTGGAATTACAAATAATAAGTCTGAGATTACTATACTTTGAGTGTCATCAGAAGACTCAAATCTCTCAAAAAGACACTGATGACAAAAGAAGTTGGAGGAAAAAGAAGAGGACAAGCAGCAACCAGATGGTTGGACTCGATCATAGCGACAACGGACACACTACCTTTCAACAGGGCACAAATGCAAGACAGAACATTCTGGAAGAACTCTGCATATATGGTCAACAAGATCTATTGGCATTTGACAAAGTTTACTCGAGTGGCACAACGGTTTGGCTGATGTCCTGCCTTACATCCCAGTAAAAGCCAGGTTTAATGGTACATCCTGCACTGCATGAGCCATTCCACCAGGCTCTTGGACTGCTATCCTCCTCGGTCATTCGGTTTTATCCAGTCTCCCATTTCTCTGCTGTCCTCCAAAGTGAGTTTTCAATCCCCCCAGGTGAGCACAATGCTACCCTGCGCGTAACTTAATCACAGGACAAAGAGTAAATGGGACCACGTGTTTCTCCTCCCTGCTGCCTCATTGTCCCCCTGGTGGATGATTGACAGGGGTCGATTCCTGCTGGGTATCCCTGGGGGCCTGCGACTCCTTACACTGTTCCTGTCACTCAGAGTAGTGGAACAATGAATCCATCATTTAAAGGCATCTACAGGACCAGCTGAGACTGAGGTCTCTCCCTAGAGGTTTGTGTTCATACTACACACTGATACCAAGGGGTACATCACTTCAGCTCCATGTCCGAACACAGAAAATCCCTGCTTTGGAACAAAAAGTGCTGTAAAAATTTTCTTAGGGCTATGAATTATATTAATTATTCCAATAATTTTTTATTATAATATCATATTTCCTCAATTCTGAATCACCATGCAGGGTGCATCTTGGTGAAAAAAATGAAGCATCAACTCCAGAGGAAACATATGATGCAAGTCATGAAACTTTAATACACTATTATACACTAATCTATTATTTGAGCTTTGCATTACATAAAAATAGAATTTTCAATGACTACCAAGTATAGTACTACAGTAGCAATGGTGATACGCATTTCTAACAGAGGGCAGTACTTCTAAGACCCCATAAAATGTACATCTTAGAATCAAGGAGACACGTTAATTATAACAACATTTTGCATTTTAACAACTTGAAACAAACCTTGCTGCAGAATGAAAAATGTAATTTTTTAAAATTGCATGCCTCAAAAAGGAAATTAAACATTGTATGACATATTTTCTGGAATAAAAACGTATTCTTTTTATTACCAGAAAAATATCATGTGCAATGATATCTATCAATGCTGAAGGCATAAACATTTCAAACATGCAGAAGACAAATGTGATGTTCAAAAGGCTCTGCTGTAAAATATATTTCAAACGTACAATGACAATAAAATGCCTAGTATTACTAACATTTAAAAAGCCTTTCTAGAAGTTTCTCACAAATTACTAGATTCTGGTTCTTCACTAAGATCCAGCAATAGTTTGGCAGTGTTTTTAGTGACATCTTCCCGTAAATCTTTCCTCCATAACAGAAATATCCTGAACGTCTTTCTCTTTGTTCCTAACAAACGGTACTCAAGTCAGAAAGAAATCCAAATGGCAAGTTAAAAAAACATGCACCTTAAGTGACATATTGCCCCTCATGGCTTCATGTCTCAAGCTGTCCCAGGAGACCAATAACTTTAAGATGACCACAACAAGGGGGGCTGCTTTAACGTCACTTTTACATACAAAACAGAAACTTTACGTGATAAAAAAGCTCAATCATTTTCACAGTGGCTGAATTTGATTAAATAAGAATCACATTTTATGTGGTGGAAAAATTCTGTTGTATGCTGTAACTAGCACATAAAGGAATACTGTTTCACAGGAAAAAAAAAATCAAGCAGCTTTAAACAGTTTTACCCAGACTGGTTCTAATCCCAGCTGTTTCTTCTCAAGCAGGAGATACACAGTCTCCCCTCAGCTCGCCTGCCTTAAGTGCTCTGCAATTTGGTTAATGTGTAAAATCAATGAGTATTTGGCACCGACAAAAAAATCCATCGTCGCTGATCAACAATGGATGTGTCGGCCCATTATGTGCCAATCAGAGCTGTGCGAGTTTTCAGAGGAAGGGGTGACTGGGGAGGTGGTGGTTAGGGGCAGGGGGGGTCAATGTGTGGGTCACAGTCCAACCCGCTGCAGCTCATGCAGTTTAGTGAAAGGTAATGTTACAAAAGGCAACACTTCACAACCACCTATTCAGTGTTGTGTTCCGCTTTACACTTGTGAGACAGAGCCATGTTCCTGCAGTACAGAACTTGAGCGAGTCAGAGGTAATGACCCCAGCATTAGAGGAACACATTGAAAAGTGTTTTAACTTACATAATCAGCATGTGTCACATTTGTGAGGACAAGAAAACCACTTGCTCTCTATCAGTTTACTTTATTATGTATATAATCAAAAAAGCGCAATAACAGACATGCACCTATGGGTTATTTGCTTGTTTGAGTAGTTAGTTCACTTGCTTAGTTGTATTTATTTCTTTGGGTAAGTTCTGTAAAAAAGTGTTGTTAGCTATAATAAACAAATATAAAAAAGTGACTACAGCTATAATAAATGTATTATAATAAAAATGTATTATATATAAAAAGTATATTGTAATAAAAAACAAAACATTTAAATATTTTTCTTAAGCTTGAAATTAAAAGAAAATTTTAAAATTCAGGTATGTTTCTGAATGTCCATAAATGCATGCAGTGTTACCATGTTCCACATTCCATTTTTGCTCCACAATAAACAGAAATTTAAAAACGAAGAAGAAATGGGAAAATAAACTTGGAAAAATTGCCTTCTCTAAATTTTTTTTTACTCCAACGATCAGGACACGAGGTACCAATGTACCAGTGTAAAGTGTGAGTATGCTGGATGTAGCCTGGGTTTTGCTCATAAGACATTTGGTTAACTAGTCTGAGCAAGAAATGAGGTGCCAATGTTTTCCAAGCTCTTCTGTAGTGGTTCCCCCTGAGATATTTCTCCAAAGTGACTTACAATGTTAATGTACTGATTTACCCATTTATACAGCGGGATCATTTTTAATATCAGTTCGGAATAAATACCTTAGCAGTACAGTAGGATGTGGGTTCATACTCCAGTCCTTTCAACACAAAACAATGGCTCTAAACACTAAACCACCTGCTGCTCCTTTAATGCATTACCATTAGCCAATGAATGAATGACCTCACTAAAAATAACATGGTGCGTGGGTATAATCATGCTCTGGGTGAGATAAAGAACCACAGGACACTGGAGGGCAATGACCCAACTGTGTTTAGTGATGTAAAGAGGGGGTGGGCACAGGTGTGATCACAGCAGTTCCTTTCACAAGAGAAGTGAAGTGTACCAAAACACACAGCGCTGTCCACTCTGAGAGAGGCGTGATTCCCACAGCAGGACTGGGCCTCTGTCAGTCAGATCAGCCAGCTATATCCAATAGTCTAATAATTACAAAGGGACCATCACCAAGGAAACCTGCACCATTTCCATCCGTTGCTATGGCATCTCAGCCATAGATACTGTGCTTCCTGCTCTTGAGGCTCCAGAAGGTTTTCAAGATGCTTCGCACAGGCGATGCCAGTTGGGCTCTTGCCGCTCTTTCATGATCCAGCAACGACATGGTCAGCAGAAGCCATCAGAGCAGCAAACAAGCAGTAAACAAGTGGTAAACAAGCTGCTGACATTTAGGGAGTCTGACACCCCATGTGGGCTATGGTCCCAACCCAGTCTTGCGCTTCCTTCACTGTGTTGTATAACCTGCTCAAGACAACGGGAGATGATGCGTTCCACATTATAAACATATTCAGAGCACATCTTTTTCTATTTGTCCACATTCATAAACTGTGTAATGAAGGGCAGCAAAATATGAAAGGAAGTTTCCCAAAACCACCAAGATGCAGAGATCTTCGAAAAACACACATGGCATCTTCATGCGCAGTTCCTACACTTGCAACAAAAAATAAATCAGCGGTTATAAATCTCTGCGTAATACAACCACTTCGGTTATTTATCTAGCACGTTCCTCCAAGGCAACTTACAACGTTCAGTTACTTATTTTTGCCATTTATACAGCTGGGTAATTTTTACCATTTTAAGCCAAGGTAACAACTTTTATCAGTACACTACAGGAGGAGGAATTCAAACCTGAATCCCATGAGCACAAAGAACTAACTGTCATCACTATGCCACCTACTGACCAGCTGCACATGTGTACAAACTGGCCTATATTTTTACTTTTCTAGTCCTCGGCCAGATGGCCAACACGCGGTTGCCATCTTAACGTCAGCAGAAGATTTGAGGAAAACTGCCACCACCAAGCTCCCCCTTGTGTTGCACAAAGGCTTACTAGGGGAATGGCAGCAGTCCGTGTGACCTATAATGCAATCTTTGAGGTGCATCAGCCATGCAGAACAGGTGAACTGGTTCAGCTGTTTCCTGGTAGTGCTGCAGTAAGGAGATAATTGGAAGAAGGCAGGAGCTGCAGCGATGGTCCGAAGCTGGAGGTTTATTATGTAACTGTGTCAGCGGCTGTCAGTGGCATTGTTGCAAAACCTAGGTGATCAGAGGTGCCAAGCCCATAGGTTGGACTCCACAACCAGGATCTTCAGCGCACAGGGTGAGTGTGCTCTTGCTTTCTCTAGTTGGCACTAGCTCCCCCTCCCCTTTCTTGAAGCACTTTGCAATGTGAGCTACAAATCATTAACGCTCCAATTGCTCCTAAGCCGCGGTGCAAGAAAGCGCTGTAGCACACGGGCTCCGCCAGGCTGCTTAGGAACACTTCCGCTGAGGAATGGCACGGTCGCAGCCAACGCCTCCTAAGCGGATTAACATGTGCGGCAGGACGCGCTGTACGACTGCTGCATTCAGCTCGGCATGAGACGGCTGCTGTGGGAGTTGCTCCTTCACACCTGTGTGAAAAGCAGGATCTTCTCATTGTGCACTTAGCAAATGCCACACACTGCCCTTGGGGAGTTCTCTTCACCACATCCAACTTGAATTTGTCTAACGATATTTGTTTAAAAAGCAGCAACACACAAAGTGTTAGATTATCAGCTTCACACTGACCTGTATCAATTCAAGGTAAGTTCCTTCACCAGTGATACTAAGGCAAGCCTGGGATTCAAGCCAACAACCTTGCAATTACAAACTGACAGCAGTAAACACTGCATCACCTATTGACCAGTGTGCAACAACTGTTCTTAGAAAATATAAGTACCTTGCTCGCTAACAAACTAATTAATATGGGGATTTTAACTGGTACCCTTCTGGTACCAAGGCTATTTCAAAGGCTTAGCCATGTCACACCCACTGATACAAGTGTTACCTACTGTGGAAAATCTTTCTCCATCTCTATCTCAGCATTTACTGAAGCAAGAGAAAAGTTTGCCAGTCAGCCCTTTATGATTAGTTGTGATTATAGGGCCAAAGGTATTATAATAAAATGCACTCACTGTCTGCTTTGGGCAAAAAAATCAAATCTCAGTGAGCAGACAGAAAATCTGCTGAAGGTTACAGACATAGTAGGGTTTAATGGAGTTACAGCGCCGCCTACTGGTGCCGTTCATTACTGCGTGAGAACTGTCACGTCTTATGTGCGTGTGCTTTAATGGAATTACGTTTAAGATTTTTATTTATGTGATTCACAATGGTAAATTTAGACATTAAGTTAATTACAGTGATTTACCCTTTCAGAAAACAGGATAATTGATTCAAACCCAGGCCTTTGGGTGCAAGGCGACAGCTCGACCCTCAGCAAAAGAGTAAATGAGGTGCTTGGGTTGTTTTGTGTAAAAAGAAAGGGATCACTGGATTTAAATGTAGCTGCACTGTTTCCCCCCTGTACAATGATATGCTTACAGTTAAACTGGTTTTTAAGGTATATCATCATGAGTCTAATTAGAAATGTTGTAATGTTTTGGAGGTTTTTACCAGACTTAGACTATGCACCCACACTGATTGCATGCTGGCGTGTTCCCAGCACTGCGCACCGGGGGGCAGCTGCTGCTCTATTACGTTTATTATTTACCTGTGAGATTTTACAGCAGAGCACCAGAGACATCACTCCCTCAGCCCGCCCCCCCCTTTAAATTTACCTGGTGTCTTCATCCAAAATAACGTGAACTCTGAACAACTGCAATGCCTTCTCAGGCTATGAGCACAAGGACCAGAAATCCCTTCATAACTCAGCGTGTGACTCATCAGTCCAATTTCATTTGTTATTTATTTTTACACAGTGCTCTTCTCAACATTGTATCACCAAGCTACAATGAAATTAGAAGACATTTAAAATAACACTGGAAACATTTTCTGCATAAACTCCAGTTTAAAGTTAATGATTGACTGATTCACCTTCTAAACATGTGCAACATTTCTCATCTTGTTATCAAGCATGACACTTGGGAGCACCAGACATGCTGTAAACACCACAAAAGCAAGTTGGATTAAAGCAATCCTATAATCCTATTCTTGCCAAGTGCATTTTATTGCCATCTAACAGCTGGATAGAAGTGGTTTTCACTTTGCAGAATGCAGTTATTATATTGTCCTTTTTTAAACATCACTTTAGATAAGAAATGTACTGGAAAATGTTTGCATCTCCAAGAATTCATAAGTGGACTATTTGTAATGCGTGCAGCTGTTGTACAAACATGTCAGAAGAGACCAGAAAAAAAACCCCTCATCTTTTCACACAGAGATTAAAAACCTTTGGGAGTACAGTTTACTCTATGAGCTGAGCGGAAATGCATTGCTGCCTGGAGCAGGAGCCACTCCCATGGTGCACTCCGCCTTGCACCCACCATTCTACACCCCACTGTAATTAAACAGGCAGAATTTACAAGCTTCCTGTCCAAACAGCCATCATGACTGTACCTGAAGCCCAGCGGTGCTCAGCAATGAGAGCACAGAGGCAGCACAATTGGGCTGCCCGGGATTTCCAGCACAGCCAGCAGTCCGGACTTGTGACTCGAGAACTTCATCATGTGAGAAGTCTCTTTCATGCGAGAACTTGCCAGCTTTCCAAGCTGTTGGGCCTGGTTGGTGATGGAAGCCATGGGGGGAGCAGAGCTAAGCACAGGGTGGCTTTCTGTGAGAAGGATGACATCAGAGGTATCAGAGACCCAGAGGATGCACCAAATGAAGTGCCCGTCCACCCAGCACCCAGAATCCCATGTCCAGCTCTCCCCATCCCTCCAGTACAGTGTCCAGATCACAGCTTCCACTGCAGTCCTGAGCCACATGGGCCACGCCAAGCCAAGTCAGCCCTCACGCTCCAGCTACACAGGGTGAGGCTCAGGTACACCATACCACAGAACAGGAATTCTGCACAGGGTGCCTAAAAGTCAGCAGACAATTGTAAACCAAGCAACTTTCAGTGAAAATCTTAACAAAACTTCATTTGTAAGGACATTTGGGGATCTCAGCTCATTCTGCCAGAAATCATGCTTCAAACTCCAGTTGAGTGATAAAGGCTGATCAGTTCATCCTTTAAACATGCGCAACAATCCTCACCCTCCCACACTCAAGAACACCAAAGACAAGCTGTAAATACTGTGAAAGTGAGTTGAAATAAGGCGGTGTTAGTGTGGTTTATGGATATCTATCAGCTGGGCATGTAAATACAGTTGGCTAAAGGCACAGTCCTAAAAGTGCCCAGTGCCATAAAAGTACCATGTGCAACAGGAGTAACAATCAAAAAACAACAAAGGCTCAGTGGGAGATGCCTACAAATGGCTAAAGGAGACCCCTTCATCTAGGGGCTAATGGACCCTGGTGTTGGCCTCGCTAGTTTATTTTGACTACAGGTCCCATTTTGCTGGCTCTTGGGGTTCCAACATGAAGAAAAACAAACAGAGCAGCCCTCCCAGACTATTTGTCTGCTCCACTGCCTGCAAGAATGTCCCTGGGCACTACCTTGCCACAAGGCTGTCTTTACGAGCAGCCGTGGGCCAATGCGACAGTCCCCTGTATGTCTGTGTGCTATTCTTTGACACACTGACGAGTCATACTCCTTTATCAGTAACTTCATAAAATAAAACAGACAGCAAAGAAATTCTGCATGCCCCTAACACTACCGCAGAACAGTTCCTAAACTGCTGTCTCTACTGCATTTACTACAATACATTTATTATTTTGAGACAAGTTTATCATAATGTATAAAAAAAATATCCACAAGAGATATACAAAATAAAGCATGTCTTCATTATTGATTAACTACAAGTAGTTACAATGACAGATCTCACATAAAACTTTCACAAATACCTTGTAACACAATTTCAAACTTTCCTGCTTTACTCTATGGAAAAAAATTAAATTATCCTATATTTTTACAAGTTATAATAAATTCATTTCATTCCAACAAATTCTATTTATTCCTCAATTATGGTTCTGAAGAGATTAACTGGAAAGCAGAGGGAAAATCTGTATGAAAAACTAATAAGAAAAATAAGATTAAAAGTAAAAAAAAAGTAGGGGCATAGCAAAAAGTACCACACTTCTCCACTAGGAGGCTCTGCATCCCACAGTCGATTGATAAACCTGGTAAGAATTTTGTAATTCCTCGTTTGGACTGCACAGGATCCAAGCAATTGTGACTTTTCATTAGATAAAACACTGCCTCAGTATTAAAAGACAAAGTGAAAACAGCTTCACTTAAAATATTTTTTTTTCCAGAATGCACTTAAAGATTTTATGGTATTGTCACAGCTGGCACAAAAGATGTACGAAATGAGGTTTGGATTGTGAGCGAAATCCACTGAGATCGTCTGTGGTCTTTGCATTTGCTGACTAAAAGTGACCTTGGGTGTGGCAGCGAGGAGATGAACCCAAGCGGACGGGTGCAATACAGCAAGGCTGTGTGCGCACTGCACAGCAGGCCACAACACGCCAACACAACTGAAATATGTTTTTTTCTAATAATTCAGGTTCTCTTGCAGCTTTTACGTCAGTGACTGGGCCAACGCTGATGACAAATGTGTCTTATTACTCCATGAATAGGCTAAAGTATGTCATTCACGCAGGGGGTGGGGGGGGTTGACTCCATGGATACTGAACAGCAGCGGCTTTAAACCCCCAGCTCAGCGAGTCCATTATGGACACACTAAGGTTTTCCACAGCTGCTGACAGGAAGCACCTGAGCCAACATCAGGACGGATCCTCCGTACGCCAACATGGACCCCCCCCCCAGTCCGTCTCCTCGGTGGCCGGAAACAGAGTCTTCTTGCCGGTAAACAAACCTATCCCCCGCAGACCCTTTTTCTGACATGTTGCAGTGTTCGCCGTCCAGTTCGCCCTCGAACAGGCTGCAGGCTAATGCACGCAGATGGGCCTTCAATCGGAGAGGACATTTGTGGTCTTATGGAGGAGAAACAAAACTTGGTTCTGTTTCTCTTTAGTCTGGACGGCATGAACAACCCACAGGGGAAAAAAACAATAAAACAAAACAAAAGAGGTGTGGTTTTTCTACAGGTTGCAGACTTGGGTGCGGTTGGGGGGTGGGGGAGTCACCAAGTCAGGGTGGAGGACTCAACCAGATGCAGGAGGCCAAAAGTAAACAGCTTCTTTTCAGGGGATGGCTGGAAGACTGTGGCAATTAGGCAAGCGTTTGGCGTGGCCGCCAGAAGTGAGCGAGAAACGGGAAGAGGGGAAAGGCCCTACACAGACAATCCACCTCATCTGATGCAAATTCCCCACGATTAATGAGAACGGAAATGACTGGAGAGTTCTGGGTGGGGGGAATATGTGTGGGTATGTGAGTGTTTGTCTTGTTTGTGTGGGGGTGTGTGTGCGTGTGTGCTGGAAGGGGGCTGTTGCAGTAGGTAACTAGGGCCCTGTGAAAATTGTCCTCAGATGCATGTTATTAAGAGAAATCAGTGCTGTGAGATGCGTGGGTCGGGCCCCAGTGTTTTTGACCAGCCTTGGCCCCCCTGAGAACGTGACCTCATCTGCCTGAGAGAGATCTGTCCATGTGGCATTCATTTAGAAACATCTTCAGCTTATCCTGTTTCTAATGTTTCCTGCTCCGTCTTTGAAACAGAAAGGCACTGAGATGTTCCTACCATCAAATCATCTCGGCACACAGCGTCTGACATTCTCGCAGCTTGTTCAGCAGTTCAGCCCTAAACCCAGAACTCTCCAAAAAGCCAAAAGTGTGAGTGCACTTACTGGAACCCCCCCCCCCAACATTGTTTTAAACCCAAGTCAGTAGTTTACATCTACATGTTACATTTATTAATTTAGATGACACTTTTCTCCAAAGAGACTTGAAGAATAGTAATGTTTGGGTACTTACAATTGACCCATTTATTCCACTAGGCAGTTTTTACCGATTCAGTTCAGGATAAGTACCTTTTGTGTCAATCAGTGCTGAATGATGAAGGGCTGCCCAACCAGCAGTAACCTTGATGGAAAGGTGCACCTCTGCAGTATACCATGAGAGCCATACTGGTGCAGACTGTCTTGGACTTTGTAAAGATGACCAACTCTCTGAGGAACAAAACAGCCCTGCATCACAATGCTCCCACTGCCATGGTGCACAAAGGAAACCAAACTAGCACAATTCACTTTCTCTCTTTTACAAATACTCAGCTTTTGGACACAAACGTTTAAAATGTTGACTCATTAGTGCATAATTCCACCTTCAACACTACAAGCGCCCAGTTTCTGTGTTTTTTAGCTCAGGTGTACCTGGTTTCTAGCAGGTGTACTATAACTTTTCCCTGGTGCTGTAGATCCTTTTAGCACAATCTTTCTGTGTTCAAATACATACATTGTCTGTTTTCATCCCAGGTTTGACAAACTCCAATAAAGGGCTCCTCAGATGACTGTTCTTTCATTAACCCATTTCAACTTTCCAATGAAGGCGTGTGTACTATTAACTTCCTCTGAGAGAGACGTTGTTTGAATGCTAAACATCAGAGCTCTCTCCGTTTAACGGGCAGCAATTCTGAGTTAAAGTATAACTCTCAGTGGCTGCGGGAGGCTGCAGATGGGATGGAACTGCTAACGTGTGCCAAATGTGACTGATAACCAAAGCCGTCATGCATTTTAATGCCCTTGCACTGCATGTACTTGTGACAATATTCAGGAACACCAGTAAAAATATTCTCAACAGGGACAGTAATCAGCAGCCTAACGCAAAGACCTTCAACACTCAGGCTTTGTATATTTAGGGTTCAGCCCATTTAGTATTAGTTGCACATTTAGTATTATTCATTAATTTAGATAATACTTGCAAATATTGCTTTAAATTTATCTAAAACAACACAATGAGAAGTCTGCATAATAAGCTACTTACAGTAACTTACCCACTTATATAGCAGGGTAATTTTTACTGTATCAATTCAGGCTAAGTACTATGCTCGAGGGTACTACATCAGGAAGTGCTATTTAATCCTGGACCTTCAATTGCACACCTTGCTTTAACATTCATGTTAACCCGATAGGTTAAAAAGCACATGAACAAATAATCAAGAGTCTGTTCTTTTTTCCCCAAAGAGTAATGCTCTCTACATATATTATGGGAATGTAATGAGATTCAGCATTCTGTAAAAGCCTGTGGACAACAGCTGTCATTTATCCCCCTCTATATTACTATAAACACAATGCAAATTCTGCATTGGATGAAGTTATGGAACGTGGCTTCATTAGTCTTACATAAAATAACATTACAAATGTTCTTACAGCAATGGTCCACACCCTATGCTCTCCCAACAAATAAGATGTTGGCTGAACTGTAATCTTATTTTACTTGAGAAGTTACCACTCAAACTGCATAAATCAAATTATGAATTCTACAATTTACCTATTTGGCCTAAATTTAGTGCTACATGACCAGCCCAGCTAAAAAGAGTAACTATTTCCTTTTGCTCTCTATTGCATATGTTATTTGCAATGTCCCAGTATAACAATTGTCTGCATGGTGCTGTAGTCCAGCTCTGTTCTGCTGTTAGTTAAAAAGAACAACCCCCAAATACCCAAATGCTACTACTTTATTGCAGAGCTATAGGTTGAGCCCCTTTCTCAAGGGTACAACAGCCAGAGTGCTTTGGAATTTGAACCTGGGGCCACTTGACCACATGTTCAGTTGCATTAGCTGCTGTGCTACCTGCTGGCCCATGCCTATGACCTGCCAAGACCCCTGCAGTCCAGCCTGTGCTCAGTTTAGACTGAGCAATTAAGCAGCCTGTTGAAGGGATGCGAGAGGGGTGCTGAGGGCTGTGAACCTCCAACACCCAGGATTAGTCCCACTTCATGGGCTGCTTACATAGCTCTCACTTGCACTGGGGACATAAGGGGCTGACACATCAGGTGTGCCCTTGCAGATTAGCACTGGCCTCTTTATAATGAAAGGTGGAGCGACATACTGCCGCCTTTGAAGTGAGATCAGTGAAGCTGGGTTGGGGGGGTTGTAGACGCTGGCAGAGACAGAGACAGAATGAGTTGCCCGGCTACAGGGCAGACAAGGGAGGCGGGGATGATGTGTCCGTGTTAAGCCTGGGATCTAATTCAATTAAATTTATGAAGTCAAAGCCACGATTCTTCCTATGGTGCAGGGCAAGGAACACTGCCTGTAATCTAACCGATTCCTCTCCCTTGGAATCCATCCAGCTCCTTTATAAGGTCAAGAAGAGATGAGAAGGTACTTGCTGAAAGACCTGGTGACCTATACTGTGCACTGTGTTGTGCAGTTGTGAACGGAGCCATCGGGTGGCCCCTGAATTCACCCTCCCCGTCTCCAAAGCCCCACCCCCTGAGGTGACAAGGGTGAAAACGACATTATGTTGTCTGCAGGACACAAACGTACGAACAGAATTCGGGCTTTAATCAAACCGTGATGAGAGAACAGGCTCCATTTGTGAACAGCAGTGAAGTCAGAGGCAAGAAAAATTGTGATCAGAGCAGAGAAGAAAAATAAACTTCAAAACAGATGTGGGGAGGAGAAACTGAGGACTATTATTAATAACACAGTGGAGAGTCCTTGGAGGGATGCAGTTTGCGGGAACTTCTAGGAAGCTGAGTGTACAGGGGAAGACAGGCAGGCAGCTGATCGCAGTAACAGGCTACCCATGATGTTGCAGTTACCGCAGGGTCACCTTGGCTTTGGTCAGCTGTGGAGAGCGGGGGATACATCTTTGGGGACCTCAAGATCCTCTTCCTCTGTTCGAGGTAAAATGGCTCCGCGAGGCTCTTCTGATTCAGAGTTTCGTAACAATGAGTGCATTTCTTAAGAAGGCAACATGGATTTAATTCCAAGCCCCTCACCCCTCCCTCCATTGCTCTAAGTCTGCTCCCCCTAACCCCACCACCTAAAGCATATTTTTGTCTGAGTCATGGGCACTGTGGGGGTTAGAATGTTCTAGAATTTATTTATTTCTCTAACACTCTCCCCAGCTGTCTGCCAGCGGTTATTAAAGGCACAGCAGAGGTAGAAGAAAGGAACACTTTGGGGGGGGGGGTCTATGGGACACTGCTCCTTTCCAACGCTGCCTTTGTCTCTCGTCCAGGACCTTTCCTTCTCTTTTTTTCAGTCCAACAAATGTTTACATCATTCGGCCTAAACTAATCCCAGAACAGAGAATGAGAGAGAAGAACAGGCCTCTCTTCTTCCTTCTTTTGTCTTACAGTACGGACTGCCCTGCAGCTCCATATTGCGAGGCAAGCACTGTGTTGTGCCCGAATCATCAACGCTCAGCCACATGACATCTCATCTGGTGGCGATGAAACTGTTCATGCTTAGATTCAGCCATGATCCATGCCGGGCTGCAGTCTGTCTCTCATGCACAGACTTTTTACACCTCATCACCCTATATGGATGTTCAGTGTTTTATAAACACAAACACAGTGACCTGAATCACAGGCGAGTTGAGGACTGTGTCTTACTGGCCACGTTGATGTGGGTCTGGCCTTTCTTCCTGTGGGGGACTGTGGGATTGGGATTTTTACAGAAGATAAACTCCCACCATGAGGGAAGCAGATGGCGCAGGGCCGCGGGATGCTAATTATCTCCTCTATCAGCATGACTTGGCACATCTCCTCGCACCGATAACAGTCCACTGCTACTGCTCTGCTCTTTTGTTAAGCTGCAGGTTAAAATCCCAGACTTTTTTACAGCCTTTTCAAATGGAAAAAATAAGTATTGAGACACTCCGGTATACTTTACTGTAACTATAATTTACACTGATTCATTTAGCAAATGCTTTTCTCCATAGCAAATTACAACGGTAACTATAATAAAACCCTGCCATAATGCAGTAAGTGGGGTCCAGAAATTTCAACTGTGTAAAATCACAGGTGAGCTTTTTGTGAGGTTAATGAAAAACAATTCTTCAGTCAGTCTTCCAGTTACTGTCTGAAAAAAGAAAAGGTTTTATTTGTTCTTTTTTATTATATATGTAGCAAATAGATCATTAAAAACAAAATATGCACGTGACTCATGCAAGATAAACCAACACTGACAGACTCATAATATTGTAAAAACCTGTGCTGTCACTGGTGCTACAAAAGGAGGACTGAGGGACTGGACTGTGGGAACATAAGCTTTGTTTCTCCACAGCATGTTTAATAACAGGCACTCACAGAGTGCAACATCATACCTTCTCCAAAGCCCTACAAAACAGTGTACACAGAGAAGGTGAAAATGCAGAAGTGCCTTATGGGACAGCCACCACTTCCCACACTGCCACTAAAATACTAATATTGCTAAAAGAATCTTTTACCTAACCCTACATCGTCTTCAGTAAATGCTGTGTATTTGCTGCAATCAGAAGATTTTGGTGACTGGAAAGTAATCAGGATCATTGAAGCCAATTGCATTGTATCCAAATTCGTGATTTATAGTGCTAGATAGGGTGCACCACACACACACACACACACACACACACACACACACACACACAACAAATTAGTGACCAGTTCTCCCTCTGTCTCCCTTGGATTATCTTTCAAACTCAATTTAGTTATTGTTCGAGTAGGAAAACATTTAAAAAGTCTACTTAGGATCATTAAGTTTTCAAATTTTCCCTGAAATCCTGCTTCACACCTATTTCTTATAACATCTGTGTCATCATCCCTCTCAAACAAAAGTCAGGGACCAGTAGAATCTTATTTACCAGATTTTTATAGTGTAAAAGCACTCCTCATTTTTACCTTACAAGAAGCTTTCCAGGCCCCATCTATTCCAATGTTACACACTGTGGAAAAAAACAGGGGCCCTTGAACCCAGCCTGACCTCACACAGCAGGACAAGCACAAGCAAACATACATGAAGAGAGCACACGCCAAACTGCCTCCAATTGTACCACCATTTGTTTGTCTTCAGCACCAGACGACTTCGTATTACATCAATATCACCCTGTTCCTCGGAATCTGCAGCCAACTTCATGTAAACAAAATTATGTCAGGACCCATTCAATAAATTTGTTGCGTCGCACGAGGGTGTTTATGTACATGTTTCGGAAATGAAAAATTTCCAAACATTTATTTAAACAAAAACAATCAAAGATGTGTATAAATAAACAAAAGGATCATAATTGCATGTTGCTCCTTCAAAAATTTATAGAATGAATTCTAGGTGAACTGTGCAGGGATTTAAAATTATGTCAGCCTAAAAGAGTCAAAAGAAGTATAGAAACGCAGGAGGGGAAGGTCTTGTACCTGACTGCTTGAACATAGGAATATGGTACTAAAGTGGCCCTAACAAAGTACTTTGTCCCCCATGGTGGTCCATCTCAGGCTACGTTCCAGCCCTCATGGCCTCCAGTTCTCTCCTCCTCCAAGCTCTATAGCTGCTCTCTTATCAGCAGCTGCCAATTACCTCCCTTGGGTTGGTCCTCACCCCCACGGGAGTACACAGAGATGCCCTGTGGGATGAGGAATGTCTGATGTGGGTCTTGGAAGCTCGGAAGCTTCCAGCAGATGACCCAGCAAATCTAGTTTTTACAGTGGTAATGGGTGCAACATGTCTAACAAAAGGACACCACTTCAGCCTCAATACTGCCAGTACTCATTTTCTCCCCTGCCCTCCTACTTTAAAAAACATGTCTGAGGACAGACTGATTGATCAAGAGATGGGAATATAGACAGACTGACACATAAATACATACATAGATACATACATACAGATAGATAAACATAAACTATACAAAGCAAATGAAATTGCACCACAAATGTGGTGCACTCCTATGTCACATAGTCCTGACAGACATGTTTACCCCCATTGCTACCCCTCTTATAAGTCTTTATTGACATTGTGGAAATTCTTACACAGCAAGGATTATATGAAAGAGTAAGTCAATATAGGTGAAGTGTCCATTATCACAGGGCAAACAACATACGAGCAAATCTGCAGGCTGTAAATGCCTCTTCTACCTCGGCACTGTAGCAGACTATAGATACCATTGGCTCGCCTCACCAATGAGGTGCACTATGGGAAATATAAACAAAACTTTAGTATCCCTCTCTTTGTTAGAACAAGAAAGAGGCTGCTGCTGAAAAAACCAAGCCTCTGGACAACCTGTCTTAGCAAATCTTTTCTCCTAGGGATGCTGTGCTCAGGTGCAAGGGAGAAACAGAATCCATTTACTTACAAGGATACTCTGCCCAGCCTTTGACAATGATTGGCATCTTACCTAGAAAAGAAAGAGAAAAAAGAAAGCTTAGATGGGGGTGCAGGCTTCCAACAAGCACATGGTGGAGGGGTTGACTGCAGAGCTCAAGACATCGATGAGAGACAGGGACAGAGGGAGTTCATTCCATTACATAGGACCCAAAAGCAAGAACCTTTGGATTTCTGAATCTGGATCTCTCAAGTGGATGAAAGGAACAAACAGAATGTACATGAATGATCAAGCTGATTTTGCAGATTAGTGGAACATGAAAAATCTAATTTGCTGTTGCCCCACAATCGTAAAATATGTTCACACAAGGAGATGTTTACTATGAAGTTTGCGTGCTATGTGGCCATCGTGTCATGGCTACTGCATACAGCCAAGTCACAAACAAAAAAATAATGAATGAATTACTGCTTTGATAGGAAGCAGCTTTTGCAACATAATGACATCAACAGCTGCTCCCTCCCCACCAGATCTGGAACCTGCAACCTTTAGGAAAGCCCACATCATTAACCTCTGTGTTACTCGTGGCCCTCCACCTTCCTGTTATACGACCTTTGTCCAGAGTATGTACCAGATATGGGGTTCCTGTGATGAGCTACGTCATGACTGGAAGGAAAAGTCAGGGAAGTCAGGTCTACCATTTTCACTGCAAGACGCAGGTACGTAAAGGGCGTGTTGCAGTGGTCGCAGTCAGGTCTGTGGTTGCAAAGCACATTGTTGTAAGGGGTACTGTGCTGAGCACAACCTGATACAATCGAGGACCTATGATTATCTGACAAGTATTTTAACACTGCATCTGCCCGTAACATATTACACCAAATAAAGCAAATCATTACCCACACCCTTGTACCTTGAAAATTCAACTGGCTTAATCTGAAACAAATTTATTTCATATTTTGCCACCATCTGCTTGTGTGGAATAGTGGCGAAAAAAAAGACACAAATTTTTGTGCCTCTACAGTAAAGGCCCAAAATCCATGGAGCACATCAAAAAAATAAACAACATAAATAACTGATAAGACACAGTTTTGTAGGCTTTTTTTTTAATCTAAATTGTCTTTTGTTTCTCAAAACTTCATGCTATTATGATAGATACCCAAGAGACCATAGGAGTAGTTTGTTTACAATTTACTTTCTTCTTTTCCTCATAGTGTGAGGCAGCCAGTCCACTGAAATGTGGCGTTTCATTGTGTATAGAGAAGACGCCTCTGGTATATTCATGAGCATGCTGTTTGTTCTCATCTTTCCTCAGCGTTTCCTTGTGTGTGTCATAGTGGGTGGGAAACAGCACAAATCCAGCTCTTCTGAGCAACCACATTGGCTTTGGCTTGACCATGAACGCATAAGATGGCCACTTTCCTTTTAACCCTGGTTAAGGAGACATTTGGACAACAATGCAGAAGGACCTGTGGGTGTCTTCATTCGATCCCCTTTCTTTACTGGTGCATTGCCAACACTTTCCCAAGGAAAATTATAAATGTATCCATTTATGCTGGCTCCTCAATTTTCCAAAACAACTGGGACCAGTTGTCTCACAGCGACTTGTTTCGTTTGAAACTCCAAAGTCACTTTTAAAATGAAAGAAAAGAAACTTTCCTCAATTTATTTATTTGTTTGTTAGGGTCTATAAAAATCATGGCTATTACTATAATTAAAAAAACTGCTTTGTAAGACTTTGTATCAAACTAAAAATGTCACACAAACAAAATATTCTGAAAATTAGAATAAAATTTGAAAAATTACAAATAGCTGATAAACGTTTGTAAAACATTGAACCTCAATTGTTTTTAACTTGAGGAGCTAATGTGAATAACTAAATAATGTGCTGAGTCAAACCAATCTGAAGGGTACAACAGCAGCATCCCACTTTCTGTAACCTCCACAAAAATTGCTTTTCACTTGATGTTGGTATGAAGGTATGTGTTGTACTTATGCTAGTCACTGGCATGGTTTTTTAGTAAGGGCAGGTATGAAAGTGGTGTTCCACCTCCTTTTTCCTCGTTTGTTTTTGGTTGGCAAACATGGGGTGCCAATGCAAACTGCACAGGCCTAGAGCTGTATTGGAACCCACATCTCAGGATCTGTGAGGCAGACTTCTCTGCTGAGCCACTGTGTGCCCGTCAGCTAAACACAAATTAATAATAAATTATATTTTCTGCCCTTCGATAGGAATATACAAGAAAACAAGGTTTATGAATTATTTGATAAAGTCAAAATTATTGCTTAGATTCAAATGGAAGAACTAAAGTTTGCTTCCTACAATTGTGCAGTTGCCTTGCAGGATTTAAACAACGTTATATAAACTCTGCACATATAGCAAAGTGCTGGTGAGTCAAATTTGACACATAGTGACCACTTGTGTGGTTTTCATGGTAAGGAGAGATACTCAGAGGATAACCACTGAGAACGTGGGGAGAACATACAAAATAAACACACCCTCTGATAGATTTAAAGCCAGAATTTGCAGCACAGGCATTGTAAATCTATTGTTTGGTTACATACTCTGTTACCTTATGATATAAAACACATGAAAAATAAGATCAATTAGAGAAGCCTTATACAGGCAGGCTGGGCCCTGGGTGTAAGGAAGGGGTTACAGTTACCCAGGCTGCTTCATTGATAAATTAATGCTAGCTGTGTGATAAGTGGGTCTGAGCTCCACTGAGAGGGGGATGTGTAGCTTCCCTGCCTCCTCTGCTCCCTCCCTTGCAGTAAATCCTGTGCTTTGGAAACAACGGATAAAAAAAGCATAGCTTGGCTAAGGAATGAAAGGAGAGCGCTGGCAATTTCTCGATTCACTAACTTTCTAAGCCTGGTAGACAGTCATATGGATTTCATATGGATTTCATCTGAGCTCTGCTGTAGGTAAAACGGCCTAGAGGATGAAGGGCAGCCAAAAAAAACTAAAAAAAAAAAAAAAACAAAAACAAAAAAATATGGAGGAAATGGGTCCTGATGCATGAGGATGAAGTGATGACTTGGGTGCCCCATTTAGCATTAGCTTGTGTTGTGGTAAAAGATTTTTTAAGTGCTCAGCAGGCTATCCTACGGCTTTCAGTTGCACCCATACAAAACATAGTGTACAGAATGGGTGATAAAACATCACTTCTATTAAAATTGATTCACACTGTCCAAGTAAATTCCATTTTCAAAACCACTGTGTACTCCAAATTGGCAGGCTCTACATTATTAGGCCATATTTAAATAACTGGGCACAACCACAGCAAATTATGAAATGAAATTTTGCTAATCCCAGATTAGCATTTCTTTTACTCTGGGAAAACTGGCTACTTGGAGGGTGAACTGTGGAGGACAGAAGGTCCTTGTGAGCAACTGACTGGCCCCGTTTCTCCCTCTGGTTTCAGATACACTACTGTATGTTCACAGCACTGGAACCCAGCATCACATGCACTCTCCACACACTACAAGAGTTCAGCAAAGTGTAGAAAGCACAGAGGACTGGAGCTGAAAAACTTTAGATCAGTGGAGGTGTTGTAGCATTGGCCATTTACCTTTAGAACCACAACCAGTGAAAGAACATCTATATTTTTATCTGACCTCTTCTGTGTAAGGCTACAATGTAAGGTTTGTTTAAAAAAAAAAAAAAAAAAAAAAAAAAGCTACTTACACTTATTTACCCATTTATGCAGCTGGGTTAAATTTTACTGTGAAATTTGAGGGTAAGTACCTTGATAGAGGGTATTACAGCTGGAGAGGGGATTCATATCTGTGCCTTCGGTCACATGGCAAAGGGCCTAACCGCTACAAAACTTGATGCCCTTTAAGTGGACCAAAAAAAAAAAAAAAGGAAGTAGTAGTTTATTAAAATGTAAATAAAAATGAATAAAGTCCAACATGAAGCATTCAGCAAAGCTTCTTTGTCTCCATTTTATGGAAGCTGTATGCAGAAATGTTAGAATATCAGTAAATTATGAACGGGGTGTGCGGGAAGAGCCCACACTGCTGCCAGAAAGGGCCAGATTCCTCAGCCATTAGTGTAGGACCACAGTTGCTGCGAGGCTGCTGTGTGAACTATCCTCCCATCTTCAGCAAACACCTTGAACCTACTGGCTCTCCTGTCGGGGTGCAGGTGTGGGGGCTCTACCCGTGGGGGTGCGTGAAAAGGGAGCGCTCAGGCTGCTCTGCCAAGAACAACACCGCCACAACAGTGCTGGGGTCTCCTTCTAGCCAAAGAAAGCAGGAACAGGTTCTCTGGGGTGCTGCTATGTGGGTGGGGACACATGACAGAATTAGTAAATCTTGCTTTCAATTCGTAATGTGTTTGTAATGCCCACCTCATTTACATTATTGAACAGTTTATGGCTATCAAGTGAGATATTTTTGTTTTAACATCCGATTAATTTTCAGCATACAGTAAGTTTTGCTATTGTAGAGATCCAGAACTAGGTCAGTATCTAACAAAATCCCTTTATTCAAGTAATAGTGCAAATTGCCTATTGTTTATTTTTTTTGCAGATACTTTTCAACAGAGCAGCTTACAATAGTTGATTCATACACTAAGTTACTTATTTGATTACTTACACTAAGTGGTTTATCCATGTATATTCTACTGTATCAATTCAAGGTACAAGTACCTTGATTAACATACTACATACTACAGCAAGAGGTGGGATTTGAAACAAACATCTTCAGATTACAAGGTAACACTGTAATCTGTAAATTAAAATTGTGTAACACACACATATACCATTTATACACCATACACAAAAGTTAGTTTGTCTTGTTCACTGGTAAATGTATTTATCTGCGATTGGAACTTATAACCCTTGGGTATGCCAAGAAAACTACAGCTGAAGTAGGGAATCAAACCTGGGATGTACAGACTAGCTCTAACCACAACACTACCTGCAGTGGAATTCCAAAAAAGTCAAAATGTGGAATAACAATTATTACACCATAGAGAAGATCAGCATTTAAATCTGTGGTAACTCACGTCGCTCAGCTTTCTCACAACCCACATGTATGTCTATGATACGCGCCACTCAGAGGGTCCTTCAGCAGTTCAAAGATGTACTGTAATGTGTCGACCTACAAGTGAAGCATGAACAGGGAACTTCACCTTGTCATGATTTTTTTTTTTCCAGCACACCACTGGAGTGGAACAGCACCCATTGAGGCTGACCCCCCGTTCCATCCCACCCTGCCCCAACCCCCTGTGAGGTCTTCATGATGCACATGCCATGTGTGAGAGCACCTGGAGCAGCTCAACCAACCAACCACTGAGGCTCAGTGACTGCAGCTGACTGGCACGCAGCTGCACTGCCGCGGGCTGAGTACCTGACGTGGGGGTGGAGGTCAGTAGAGCTGGGGACTGCAGCTTTGTGCCGCTTGCCCTCCTGACCAATTAATGTCCAGCTGTGTGCCTGCGGCATCCAGCCCTTCAAAGCGCCGGTCTACCAGCACCTTTCCAGTTGGGGGGACTTTAACATCCCACACGGCACATTTCAACCAGATGACTGAGTTACAATGAGTCACATCGTTGAACAGAACACGGGCCACATGGGAATTGGACCTAACATGCTTACATAGATCACGGTGCACAGAGCTGTAAAACCCAAGTGTAACTCAATACCTTGTTCTTTAACAAAAGTGGATCACGGCCCAAATAGAAGTGACCCAGTGCTGGGGTGTTGCGGAACTGATGTGGAAGTTCAAGACCAACTTCAAAACACCTGCACAGGGCCAATATCTTGCTGTTTCGTCAATTTCTTTTAAGCAGTACTGTGTAATCTATTTTAGTGCTTCATTTATTGTAAATTTATATTCAGTTAATTAAATTTGTTAAGTTCAGTTGTATACCGTAAAATGTAAACTTTACCTCTCTTGTGGACAAGCAAACAAAAAATCATGGACGTGTCCTGTGGTGGCCGTGGGAGGCTCATGATGGCCGATGACAGTGAAACACCCTTGTGGTGCTGCCCTGGTGGACACAAAGCTGAGTGGGGGGGGAAACAACCGGGGTAAAAATTTGTGCCAACGAAGCCATTTTGAATCCTGATCTGGCCATGGAGATGGTGAGTTTGTCTGGAACAGAGATCCACCACAGCCAAACTGCTGACATTTCCTCTCATTTATTTTACAGCAGCCCAAATCCAGGCGTGCGCCACGTATGATGCGTTTTGCAGAAATGTACTTAACAGTTCCTCGCAGGCATTTTTCACATTTCTCCCTGGAGGGTGGTGCAGCAGCAGCCTTGTTATGGGTCCATCTGTGGCGGCCCTGCACTGGTGCGGATACTTAGGAGCCACAATCAAAACACCACGTTGCATGCCGGGGAGACATTTCGGTTGCATTTGGTGGCAGCAGCTCATTGGGAACGCGTGTCGTGGACAAACAAGTGACCGCAGCACTGGCGGCATCCTGCAGAAGCTCCTCCCAGTCCTGTCCTTACTCTGCTACACACCCAGACTCAGGCAAACGTCCTCACACCCAGAGACAAACGCCTATTTCCAGATGTCTGCCTGCGCAGCCACTGTTGTATACTTGTTATACCCAAGTTCTTTGGTCTGGTTTTCACAGCCCCTTCATTACAAGTTTACTTAGCAGTCAGGAGATCCAGAGAGAAGTGGGATTGAAACTGATATGTTTTGAGACCCTTCCTGAATGCCAGAACAGATTCAGTAGCTCTGAGTGACCAAGGATGATCATTCCACCACCTCTACAGATGTTTGGACTTTTGTTTTTGGGCTCCTTCTGAGTGAGAGCAACAAGCAGTCAGAGGTGGAGAACAGTTCCCCTGTTGGGCTGTAGAGAATGATTAGAATCTGTAGGCGTCACACTACAGGTCCACTAACCGACTTTGCAGACTGGTGGAAACTGGTTGACAGCCAGGCATCTTGAAGCCGTCCTATACTGAAAATGCTAATGGAAAGAAATTTGGAATCTGAAGATAATGATGACAAAACAACAGAACTGTTTACAAGGAGATGTGGAGAGGTAGTCATGAAAGATGAAGTGTGGCTCTTATGCATTTCGACACAGGAGAGCGCCAGTTCTTCCCGTCAAGGACAAGAGACGACACGTTAAACACACAAGCATGTAAACAGAAGGCTTAAGGGCGATTTCACGGATAACTACACAAAGCAAACAGCACACAATGATGGCAGATCATTCTGGCGTGAACAACGTGCTCAGCCAGACTTAAGAGTTGAGACTTTAAGAACACATCCTTGGAAACCAGGGATATAAATTAAGTGTTCATAGATGTATCCCTCCAAACGCTGCCGGTAAGATTTCTTGACCGCCCACGTCAATAGCGAAAAAACGAAAAATACCGCAACGCAAGCCTGTTTCCCCAATCAGTGCTAGAGCAGTCCTCAGAGATGTATGGTGCTCCAGCTGGAAGCAGAATCCTGAGCCATAACAGAGTCCTTCAAGCCAACTGCACCTCGGGAAAAGCTAACTCAGCAAATTTGTACATCAGCCAACTGGAAAATAAAAACTATTTCATTTGTCCATTATAAGTGCATTCAAAGCTGTAATTACAAACATCAGAGCAACAACAGACTGCCTTTTTTCAGCAAGTAACTGAGCGCACTTGGAAGTTGTGGGTTCGAATGCCACCTCCTACTATAATTCCCTTGATCAAGGTACTTGCCCTGAATTGATACAGCAAAAATTACCCAGCCATATAAATGGATAAATCTGTGTAAGTAGCTTAAAACTGTGCAGGTAGGATCTGGCCCAGTCAACAGGGCTCGGGCCAGATACACTAAATTCCAGTGGGGCCTCCTTTGAAAGTATAACTACTACCTAACAAAATCAGAAAACTGGTGCTGCAGGCCACAATGGGGGTCAAGGGTCACAGTCATCAATGGTCATCCACCCTGGGAAACATGCCGCTGTTACCCACCTAAACCAACAGTGTCCATAATACACCGTTTATTTTCCTACCCACAGCTTTTACCTTTAGGCGACTTCACTTTTCAGCCTTTCGTTTGGCCCAATTAAGTATCCTGCTTAAGGCGACACATAGAACAAGAACTGACTGCTTTTGTACTGTGAATGGAAAATGGACTTCTTTAACCTTGACATCCTCACATTACCCAGCATGCACTACCTCAGCAGCTGGCGTGGGTCAACACGAGAATTGTTAGCTGATAATATTTGCAAGTTATCCGTGAAGTGAACAAAGGGACGCAGACTACACCCTAAAAACCTGCGTGAGCGAAGCACAGCGTTGTCACCGAAAACTCATCAAGCCTTCAAAACTGCAATCGAGCTCAATGAAAATAACTTTTGATGGATGCTGATAAGGCTCACAAGAACATGCATGACATTGCTGGATAAACAAAACCCTTTTAACAGGTGTAAACTTTGGAACACAAGGGAAAGAGAAAAGCTTGAAACGGTGCTGACATCAGGACTTCAAAAGAAAGCTCACTATTTTAGAAGACGTGAGTCACGATGCAAAAATAACAGCGTTTCTCAGTCTTTTTTGTTGCTGCCAAGCAAAATGAACCTGGCCTTCTTAATTGATTAACGGAGCAACACTGGGTCACAACACCACAGAGAAGCCTAAAATATATAGCGATACATAAAGCAGGGGTGGAAGGTTACAGTACTTCAGTGGCATGATCATCCACCACTATCTGAGATTGCATAAGGGTTTCCACATATTCCAAAATTCAAATAAGTGATCATGCAGATAACGTTAATTTACTAGCAGGAAGAACGTTAGATAGCGTATTTATTATAGAGGGAACATCAGGTACAGACAATAACAATAAAATGTATTTCCTTGCCAAGTATGTAAGCGTAATCATCCTATGTTCCATATCTTCATAAAAAAGCATTGTGGTTTAAGAAGAAATGAGATGTTGTGAGTCATGGTGCAAAAAAAAAAAAAGTTTTTTAGGGTTTTTTATTGCTGCCAAGCAAAACAAACCCAGTCTTAATGCCAACTGCTTTCTGCATCAAAAAGGGTTTGCTGTTGCAAGTCCGGCAAGCTGAAGGATGTCCATTTTTGCCTGATTGTGTCCAGTTTCCAGTGCTCCCTGTGGACATGACAAGGAGCATGTGTTTTTAAGCTTGCACGCAGTGGATGCTGACCGAGCCAGCTGAATGTGTCGTGCAATCACAGCTGTGCCAGAGTGCAAAAGAGAACAGTGCCAACTAGGCCAGGAGGTTCACATTTATATTTGTTTAACACTTTTCTCCAATGCAACATAGACCAAGTTAGATATTTATACAGCAGGGTAATTTTAACTGTACCAGTTCAGGGCAAGTACCTTGATCAAGAGGACTACAGCAGGATGTGGGATTTGAACCAGCAAGTTCTAACTCTCAGCTTTAATCACTACGGCACGGCACCTAAGTTTGCATGTGATGAGCTGACAAAGAAAACCATTATGACTGTACATGACCACTGTGATGCCCCCTCAGTATCTTTAAAAATGTGGCCAGCATAGTCTGTTTTTAGGTCATGTCTCTTACAAAACATGCAGAAAAGCACTGTAACACTCTTCCTCAATTGAAGCAAAAAACCAACTGGTTTACAAACAGTAAACTATCATTCCAGACTGCTTCCTGGGGATCGGCATATTAATGCTCTACTGAGCTGCATAAACACTTAAACACCCATACTGGCGTGTTAGTATGCATGTCAGAACACACAGTGGGGTCACAATAAAGACATATCTCATACAACTGAGAGCACAGTCCATTACTTATGTACATTAATTGACATTCAGACACTAAAACCACAATAAGAAGGCAATTTAAAAACCCATAACTTCCTGTAGAACTCTGTAGGGAAAGGGTTATATACTATACATGTGTATTTATGGATTCACATTAATTTATGCAGGATAAATGAGACAGTGTCATGTTTGCAACTGTCACATTACAGTTCAGAGACCCAAATGCTAAAGCAATAAAAATCCTTCAGCAAGTTACTCACCCTAAAATGAATATGAAAAAACAAAAATGCTATACACTGATGATAAGAAAAGCATCTGTTAATTCATTTAACAGAACCTTTTTATTAAGATTTTTAATCTGATTTAACCATTTATACAACTTGGTCATTTTTACTGCACCAATTCAAGGTAAATACCTTGTTCAAAAGTACAGCAGTAGGAGGTGGGATATGAACCAATGAGATCAGAGTCCAGAGGCAGCAGCCATAACTACTACACCTCATGTACTGACTTAAATAAAAAAAAAAAAAACTTCCTAAATGGGGGGAAAAAAGAAAAATGATGTGTATTTATGTACAAAATATGTACTTGTGCGTGAGTGTGTGCGCTTGTGCTCATGCAGCTGTGTTATGTTTGTTTTTTAGCACTGGATCTTTCAGGGAGTCTTCGTGGTAGCACATCAAGCTAATCGGAGGCTTCTTAATAAATCATTTTGTCCTCACAGGAGCTTCAGTACCCAGATTGAATCTGTCTGTTCCTGAAAGTTTTTTGATAACCGTTGTTGAAATATCTGTGTATGAACAATTCTCAGGGTTTGGCCCTTCTCATGCTGCTTTGGCTCTTCTTTGACAAACACTGTTTTAAGCTGCTTAAATCTCCAATCCCTGAATGTGATCACACCACACACACACCTCCTTCCAGTTACTCCCAGATTCAGAGATAAATGGTAAGACCCACAAAAAATTCCCAGAAATAACACCTCGCAGAAGAAGTGGCATGTTGCTGAACAAACATCAACCCACTAAAACAAGGTACAACTCAGGTCCAGGTGAAAGTCGAACCAAAGCACTCATGACATTGAGGGAACTCGCATGCAAACTGACGTATTTGTTATATGCAGTTGACACTGCCCATCTTGCTGAATGCTTCTTCCTCCCATCTCCCCTTGTCCCTCTTTGTCAGCACATTTGGGCGATTATATCCCAGCCACGATGACAGGAAGCCATTGATTAAAGTGCAGCTGGTAAGTCATACAGACATCGGTGTCTAAACAAAAAAGACGGCCTCAAAATATGGCTTCTGTGAAGTCAGACTTTGGCCCTGCGTTTGTATTACTAAAATTTAAAAGAGGAAAACCATTTTTTCAGCACACAAATGATACTATCATTTCTTTAAAAGTATTTCAAATAATGAGAGAGGGCAACAGGTAGCACAGCAGTTAGAGCACCATGTTTCAGTTAAAGAACTTAGGTTGGAATCCCATTTCCTACTGTAGTGCTCTTTCTGCAAGGTATTTACCCTGAATTAACATAGTAAAATTTTTTTGAAAAAAGTGTAAGCAGTGAACAAACATAACATTGGAAGCTACTTTGGAAAAAGTATTATGTAAATAAAGTTATATATAAATGATGAAGCCAACTTTTACAGCTACCAAGAGCTGTCACCTTTCATAAGACGAATTTGACCTCCTGCTGCAATTCCCCTTGATCAAGAAACTTACCCTGAACTAATGCAGCAAAAACTACCCAGCTGTATAAATGGGCAAATCAGTGAATGCTGCTTAACACTGCTTTGGAGAAATGTCAGATGAAAGAATTAATAAAACAATAAATAATAATATTAAATGAACCTTCACAAGTACCACTAGCACTTATACAGTGTTTTTCCCTCCCATAAAGCTAATTGGGCTGTGCAACGACCATCAAATGTGCTCCATTCTGCCCAGGATATCAGGTATTTTGCGGTGCAGTCCATCCAGCCAGGAGAACCAGGGTGGAATGGGGAGAAGCGCCACTGGAGGACGGCGCCCAGAGATATAATACTGAGGGCAGTGTGGAGTGAGGAGATAGCACACTGCATTGTGGAGACATGGAGAGATACAGCCTGCAGACATAACACACTGTGGAGATGAGAGATTGCAAAGAAGGAAGAGATGTCTAAGAACACTAGACAGAAAACATGTTTCATATATTCTGACACATGGTGGTATTCCATGGAACTACTGAACTCTTACAGGACATTAGTTCATATATTGTATACAAGGCCAAAAAAGGAAAAAGACAAAGAAATTACCCTGCTGCATAAATGTGTAAATCACTGAGTAGCTTAATAAGTTGCTTTTGAGAAAAACTTCACCTAAATTAATAAATAATATTATCACTCACAGTATAGTGTCCAAATATAGACTATATTATGTAAAAATATAGCAAATTAGTGTACATGGGTGAAAGGGTGTCAAAAGATACTGCACCATAACATTAAATGTACATGTATTTATCAGTCTCTTTTCTTTAAAGTTACTTTTGTGGTTTACCTATGCATACAGCACTGCAATTTTTACTGCATCAATTCAAGGTAAGTACACTGATCAAGGGAAATACAAATGGGGTGTGGGTTCGAACCTGGTACCCTCAGGTGCAAGACAAGGGTTCTAACCATGACATCACCTGCTGGCCCTTCCTCTCTCACAATATATTTAATATGATTGTTGTGGTACTGACTCATGTAATAAAACAGCAGACGACAGCTCCCTGTTACAGTTCACAGAGCCAGAACAAAACCTGTCAAGATCACGACCCCAAGCAGCACTGCGGTATCCTGGTCCCCCAGCTGGTGTCCTCCTGCCCTATCCTCCACTGCCCACTGCACATGTCACATGATGGACCACACGGGCCACTTGGTGGGGCACAAAAGGCCAGAGGCAGAGAACAACATGGCTTAGGTAAGCAGAAGGGAAGGCTGGGCTGCCTCCCAAACCTTCGCTCTGACAGCCAGTACAGTCCTGTTCTTGAGCCTGTCCCCTGTGGTAGTTTACATAACTTTACCATTATTTCTCTTTACTTCATGTCCTTTTCTTCAAAAAGTGGGTTCATTGGTTGAGAAGCAAATAAGGTGCATTGCATTCAATGTTGCAATCACAGTAGCAGGTGATGCAATGTTTAGAACTGACATCTTGCAATCAGAAAACCCATGTCTGAATCCCACCTCCTGCTGTAGTACCCTTGACAAAGGTACTTACCCTGGTTTGATACAGTAAACATTAACCAGTTGAAATGGATAAAATCACTGTAAATAGCTGCGTGTACAAAACTCACAGTGGAAATTACTTTGGAGAGAAGTACCAGCAAAATTAATTTTAAAAAAATCTAATAATTTGCTGTCCTAAAGGCTCAGAGTGAATAAGAGCTGCTTTCTGAGGCAATTAGTACTAGGTCTCTGGAATGAGCGGTTAAGGGGAGGCGTCTTCTTGGAGATATAAAAAGGGGCGTCAAACGAAAGGGCTAATTGAGTTAGCAAGTCACGCGTTTTGCTCACTTCCCTGGTTTCGGCAAGCTGGGAACTGTGGGGGGGTTGGTTGAGAGCAGAGCAGAGGGGGGTTGACAGGGGAGCGCACTCGGTCGGCTGTGAAAGCCGGAGCGACCTGGTCTTTCACAGGGGCGGCGGCCGCGACGAGATCAGAGGGGCCGAACGGGGGGCTAATCTGAGAAGGGTTTGTGTTCCAGATGACAGCGCTGACCCGCAGCGGGGTCCACCCCCCGATGCAGGCCCTCAGCTCCTCCAGGAGATCGCAGTAGCCTTGTTCCAGATGACTTACTCAGCAGAAGAAGGCCTCAAATGAGGCCTGCAACCGACAGCCAGCGCCTTACCCATAAAGTACAGTACCTCATTAGGTTGATTAGCCTCACCATATTGCTCTATCAAACCGTCATACACATTTTAAATTTACCAGTAAGAGCTTGCGTATCCATTTAAACTTATTCACTTTTCTCTAAAGCGACATACAAGTCAGAGTAAAAAAGAGTGCCTTTCACTAACACACAAAATTATAGACACAAACATGCGATTGTCCACAACCACTGTTTTTGTGGCCACGTTACATCAGTAGCTGTGCGTAGAACTAATAGGAAATACAAAGGTGATGGTGACAGATGGTGTGATGCTGTTTATGAAGCTGTCAGGATATCAGGAGAGATGTGGGTCCAAAACAGCTGAATTTTGACACCCATCTGAAATGCAAGGAGTAACTCAGCAGTTCTGAGGGCCAGAGGGATCTCACAGAACCACCCTGGAGCCAAACCAGAACCAACATAAATTTTAAAGGAATTTATGAGAATGACTTAAAAGCCAGTAAAGCAGATAAATGTCCCGGTCAGTGTTGGAGAAACAGAGATCTCTTTCTGAGGTGTAGGGAGAGATCAGGTCTTGCAAAATATAACCTGGTTCTTCTCAAAATTAATGTTTAAAACAGAATTTATCCTTAAATGATACTATTCAGATCAGATAGGCAGCAATGCTGAATATTTTACATTTCCTCTAAAACCATGTTTGCCCACACTGTTCCCACAAGACTACTCTTTTTGGATTGTGAGATGTTTAGCAGTACTACACTACATTATACAGTTGCACTAGTAGTACTGCTGCCTCTCAGTACTTGGGCTGTCATTTTGAATCTGGCTCAGTCTGCATGGAGTTTGCATCTGCTCCCCATGTTCATGTGTGATTCCTCCCACAGTGTGAAGACATAGTGATGAAAACAAAGTTAATCCACTTCTGTTCCCTCCCTTAACATAAAAACCCTGGGTGGTCACCCAGAGTTGACTTTGCCTTGAAGACCCTTGCTGTTTCCTTATACTAGGCTTACTATATTAGCTACTAGTAATGCCCATTAAAGGAACTTGGGTAAAATTTAAACCACATTGTTCATTATAGTTACACAGGCAACTCAGCTGTCTGTGTACCTGTCAAAGTTTAATACATTCTCCTGATCTGCTTTGTATTTTATTTAACATCAGTATAAATCAAAACAAACGTTGCACTTTTATGTTAAGAAACTGAAACAAAACATATCCACTACATAACACAACGCAAAGTAATGTAGTACGATGTTAAAGTTTAACATTCTATACTGATAAAATATCATCAGACAGTGCTAGATAAACAGTACTGTTCATTAATACAGTTGAGCAAAGGCTATTGAGCTATCAAGAGATGACAAAATTAAATTACGTGCTAGCCGGCACTGTTAAAATGTACCATGTATTGTAGAAATTCTTGGTTACATTATGACCGTTATTCATACTGCCAGAACACATATGCTGAGTTTGTTTTCAAATTAACAGTAGCGTCCATAGTAAGGTGGCTGACGGAACGGCGCCATGTGGACCGTGTGATGAGAGCTGCTGAAGGGAGAGGTCAGCAATAAGTCAGGCCTGAAACCCTTGGTAGACGAAAAGCTCATTTGCCCCCGGACAATATGCATACTCATGTAAACACTGACCAGAGTACAAGGTCTGTGCAAATGGCACAGGAGAACAAAGAGGAAAGGATCATTCAAATGCACTGGACACACATTGCTGTCTTGAAGTGCGTGGCCTGTCTTATCAGCAGACAAATCACCACATTTCTCTTCAAAGAAATTCCTACATGTAGAAAGTGTTTGTGCACATTTCTTGCTTGTGTTTGCTGGGCACGTCAACTCTCATGTAGGCCCTGCTACTAAACATAAAAGCCGGTCCTCAACGCGGATATGTTGTTAGGCAGATGAGGTCATGTAACACCTATAATAAATACCAAGGAGGGGGAGGAATCACAATTTGGAGGAAAAAAATTCTGGGTAAATTCCAGTAAAGAATAACCCTACAGTATAATGAATAACATAGTTACATTATACAGGACAGGGGTGTTGGCATTTTTTTCTGTGGCAGCAGGTAATGTAGTGGTTAGAACTGTCACCTTGCAGTCAAATCGCAACTTGCTGCTGCACTTTTGATCAAAACACTTACCCTTAATTGATACAATAAAAATGATCCTGATGTTTACATGGGGAGTCCAGTCTAAGTAACTTAGTGTACAGTTCTCATACTGCAAGTCATTTTGGAGAAAAGCATCAGCCACATGAAGTCTAAGATCACTATGTGTATAATGAACAATAGATTTTATGATTCTAAAGAGAAGTCGTGTGCTGTTGGGTGACCCTTTGTAATAATGAACAATGAGTCCAGCTCCTGTAGTGAGCATCACAAGTAGCCAATATAGAGTAATTGTGTGTAACGTAATTTGTGTAATTGTGTATAATGTAATAATCACAAAAGGCTCCAGCAGCACTGCGGAAACATGCTGTTGACAGGATTGATTTGCGAGGAAAAATAAATTAGAGTGACCTGGCCATCTGACCCAAAAAGCTGAGCGATCTGGAGAACCTCCAGTGATGGCCACATGGCCTGAACAGATACTGTTAGATAAAAATTGGAGCAAAGCAAATATGGATTTTATCATTATTAATGTGCATGTTAAGACTATAGGGAGGACTACCAACCAAGCTGATCTAAACCAAAGCTCTGTCTGACTAAGTTCGTATGTGAATGAAGGCCTGTAAGTCCTTAAGGTAAGAATGGGCCCTATTTAGATGGGGGAAAACCTGTATAGCGGCACCTCTGAGGGAAGCTTCTGAACAGAGATCCTCAGCCTTCCATGACCTTTCATGTTACATGCAATAATTTAATCCTAATTTTTTTTTAAACATTCATTTCTTAAGTCACAAGTTATAAACCACAGGGGGTATCTAATGAAAACTTGTCAGTTGGGGTCTAGAAGTGTGTAATCTAGCCACAAGTGATTTTTTTCCTAGAAGAACTACAGTGGAAAAACTGTTGAGAAACGTGAGAATGCCTGGAATGTGGAATTATTAGTAGCTGGGGATGTTTCTTACAGAACATACAGCCCGGCTCATTTTGCCCCTGATGAAAGAAGAGTGTGTTTGAGGTGCACAGTTTTAAAGTGCTGGTTTAAAAAAAAAAAAAAAAAAAAAAAGCGAAGGTGTGTTTGGGTTTGGCTAGTCTGTATTCAGTAGGGGTTTGGTGGGACAGCAGCAGTGGGGGTGGGTGAGGGGTAAAACACAGAACAACTTTTATACTTTCTATACACAGACGTATGCAAACCTTCAAGCACAAATCCTGTGCAATGTCGATCCATGTTTCCACGCGTAGTAGTTATGGTAATTTCTGAAAAAAATATTGGAAGTATCTGATTAAACCATTTTAAAAATGAACAAACCCACAATGCCAGAAACCCCACTTTACCTGATGTAGAAAAAAAAACTGAATTATAGTACAAGCAACTTACTGGTAAACTAATTTACTCTGGTAATTTACTACAACAGGAGGCGGGACTCAACACCTTTCAGCTGCATGGCAGTAGCGATGATCACTACACCACTTGTTACATATTTTAAAATAACAGCTTTTAAAATGAAGATATGAGAATTACTAACAAGTCAAAATGTCTGTCTCTTATTTGTGATCAGATGAATAAAGAGATCCTTCTATATGATCTCTATAAAGTATTTATTTATGTATAACAGGTTGGAATACAAGGTCTAATGCTCCCCACCACAGTGTTCTGTGCAGTAAGACTGTCTCTCTGTCAAACTCCCTGTGGGACAGCTGTGTGCCAACTTGGGTTTCCTGGCCCCCCTATCAAGGAATTTGGGGGAGACGAATGCTGACATAGCCGACTTGCTCAGTTGCTGCGATGCTCATTTTATACCAAACAGGCCAGTTTGGAGAGAAATAGTGCTGGGTGTCCCCAGGGCGGGCATGGGGGAGTCAGGAAAAAGAAAAACTTATTCATTCAATTTTTCATTTACAAGAAAGAAAAAAAACAAGGTGAGCAGGGCCAGGCACCAAAAATAAAAGGGCCTGTGTTTAGTCAGGCAGTCCACAGTCCCAGCATGCCTCTGCAGCGAGACAGCAGCTGCCATGCCAATACGGCCCTGCACAGGGGACGACTGGGCGTTACAGTGCATGCGTGTGCGATGCCTTTGGCCACTTCCCTTTTCTGTCTCTGTGGCCTCGGAGGGAAATGACTGGGGTCGAGCTGTGCAAACTGCACCACATGTGGCCTTACTAAATGACCCTCACCCATGTCACTAAATTGAGTAGACGGTTTTTTTTTTTTTTTTTTAACTGCCCTGGGTTCCTGTGCACTTTCACCAAGGTGTGTAAGAATTACCTGGTTTCGTGCAGTTTTCACCTCTTACCACAGACACACATACGTACTCCTTGAAGGGTAACTTGCAGGGACAGAATAAGGCTACAAGGTGGGCTGTAATTTTCCAACAGGATCTGAGGCATAAATGCGGCTGATGGAGTGATGCAGATCTCTAGGGCAAATAAGTTAGTCATGCAGGCAGGGGCGGGGGTGGGGGTGCTGTGTGCAGGCTGCTCAGCTAAGCCACAGAGGACCACTTGTGAGGCTGCCAGTGGTGTCTGTAACCTGATGCTCGACACAGATGTGAGGGTATTTATTTAACATTGCCTATCTTGTCCAACAGGACACAAGCTAAATGAGTAAACCCCCCATCCCCACTGTTGGAGCACCAAGCTCTTCCTGGCTGCTTCTCTACCTAAGGAATAAGCTCCCACCTCCCGATTTTCTGACATTTCTCCTGTGTCACATCCCAACCCTTGTTGCCAAAGTCAGAGGCTGGTCCTTGGATTGGTCACAAAAATGCAGGCAGCTACTACAGCACGAGGTGGGATTCAAACCTAGGTCCTTTAAGTCCAAGACATGGTGACTAAATGCTACACCACCTGCTGTTATATAAAGTGAACACAGAGAGCAGGAACAGACAACCAAGAGGTAAGCCAAAGAAGACCATGCAAAACATAGTAAAGCCATCTAGGTCCCGATTGAGAGATACAGGGGCCGTGGGGCAACACCACCCAAAGGGCAAAGCAGGCTGTCAAAAACAGATACGGCACCCAGAAATGAGACCACAGTGACATTTACACACATGGGCACACAGATCACATTCCGTTTCACTCGCCGACCTTGTCTGAAACCACAGATGTCAATTGTGATCACCAGGTTGTGTAAAAAAACAGACTCTGGACAATGCAGACAGCATATGGTAGCTGATAAATGCCTAAATACTGGTGTTGGCCTCCCAGATGTCCTTGTAAAAACTCTTGACAGCAGCTGCCGTGATACTCAGAAAGTCACATTTACCAGAGTACTGATAATATGCTGTACCTGATATAATGCAGATTTTTAAGTACAAGCAAATGTATGATGGCACATTTACCAGATATAACTACATACTGTGAAAGGCAAGACAGAAGCAAGAATAAAAAAGACAGGGTTCAATTCCTGTTATTAGTGATCCTAGTATACATAGTTACACATGAGGGCTAAAACATACCATATGCAAACTGATCTTGCTGCTATTGCAGAGAATATTTACATACTAAAAGTATCTCCCACCCATGGTTTCATAATGCTTTATAGCCTGGAGGGTATTAAACATTTTTTTGGAAAACTATTGAAAAGTGTGATCATAATGAGTTACTGGAAATATCCATTAAGTAATGAGATTTACTAAGAAATTTCCCTATGAACACTACACTGTGTTAGCAGATGGTTCTTATGAAAATCGTGTTTAAGCAAAGCAGGCGCACAGTGTCATTGGTACCACGGTATGCATATCAGTATGCATTACACATATAGCCAGAGTGTCTGGAGAGCTGACCGACCTCCTTGAACAGCATCAGTTTCTTTCTCTTGTTCCTTTCATCAACACAGCAAGTTCACAGTTCATCCAATTCAATTAAATTCAGTTTAATTGGGGTAATTCAATTAATTCAATTTCATTAAAATTAGTTAGGGTTGTCAAACTGCACTCAAGATTCAAACCTGGGTGCTTCATGTCCTGCTGTAAAACCCTTGTTTATAATACTTACCCTGAAATGATACGGTAAAGATTACCAAGATACATAAATAGGCAAATAAGGGTAAGTAGCTTGGTGCAACTGAAAAAGTATAAACTTGCAAAATAAAGAATAACTGTAAAAGTCCAATTCCACCTACTGAACAACAGAATTCAGAATAACAGAGAAGAGAGGAGCCTGCTGTTGTACACCTGTGCAAATACTTACCCAGAATCAATATGTAGAAATGACCCTGCTGTATAACTGGATAAATCTCTTTAAGTAGCTTAATGTACAAACCTCATATTGTAAGTTGTTTTGGGGAAAAAAAGGCCTCAGGTAAATTAATAAACGCAACTCTAAATGTGAGAATCCCCTTTCATCTGTAAAATGACATGGCATTAAGCATACAGGTGGTTGAGATTATGGAAAGGTGAGGTGCTTTCTGTCTTACGCTGGAGTGAACAATGTGAATCGTTTCTCTGAAAATATCCAGCTGTGGAAAAAACAGTAGAGTAAAACATTACGAAATGTGTGCAACATTCAGGAGAAATGGAAAAAAAAAAAAAAATCCCCAAGCAAAAAGTGGAGAAGAATTCAAAGGCAGCGGTTTTGGGTTCCTTGAACTCATGACACAATATGCTAGGTTATGTCAAAATGTGATTGTGGTCCAGTGAGCCTCTTCAGCTTCTGCTGCTCACACACAAGGATGAAGAATTCTAAGGAAAAAAAGACAAGGGTATGATGGTGGAGGGGGCATTCCTTCGTTTGTGATGACCCCCATCAGCCACCTGTGTGCATCAGTCAAGTAGGGTGGCCGAAAAGTGCTCCCGCGGGAGAACAAGGGAGGGAAACAATCAACAGGTCCTGTTGTGGGTTCAGAGATGAATGAAGACAGCACACCACCTGTCTGTTAACATGGATCTTTAATTTCTGTGTGTGTGTGTGTGTGTGTGTGTGTGTGGGAAGCCGGCTTTCTGAACAGTTGTCTGGACATCAGTAACGGTTTTCATTGATAGCCTGATACAGTCTAGCAGGTCAAAATTATCACCCGCTAACTCCAACAGGGTAGTGTGTACACATGGGATCGTTTTCACATGTTCCATCACATTGTTGCTGAAACATCACGTAACATGGATACAAGAAGTTGCTACAGATCTGATGGCAGCATATTACTTTAAGGAGTTTCTTTTAAACTCATTCAATTTACATCAAAAACATGGTGCCTCAGCACTATCTAAAAAGTCTCAAAAAGTGACCAAATATTCCAAAATTCATTAGAGCCTTGATGTAGGTTGAACGTTAAGTTCAAAATATATTAAACACTAGTAAATTAAACCCATGAGTCAACACAGTTTTAGATTGTGCTCCTGGTGTGGACTATAGTAATAATATTACTTTTTCACTTTTTTGCTAAATGTATAAAGAAGATCAGCCTACCTTCCACATTTTGTTCAAGATCAATATTTGGGTTATGTTTTAACAGGTATATAGAAGGAGACCAACTCTTTTTTAATAATCCTTTTAAAAAACTCAAGAAACCAGTCATTTTGAAGAAACAAGCTTCTTATATGTTATGAAATCAAATACACAGAGGTCAAAGCTGGTGAAGACTTGACCAAGGTTTGGCAGCTGTGAGAGCTATGCAACAATTACTGAGTACACAACAATGTGGAACCAGTCTGAAAGAACAAGCTGAACTCATTTCAACACACCCACTGCCTTTTGGGAGGAAGAGGAAGTATTACATCCAGAGAAGATGGTGAGACATATAAGGGAGAAGCTGCTTATTTCTCTAGGTAGAGATGGGAAAGTGAAGGAGCTGGGCCAAGGCCGCCGGTGTTTCCTATTTGCACACATTTGCATGAAAAAGCAGCGTAGTGGCCACTGTCTCCTGCCTTTGTTGGCCCCTAAACACGGTGGTCATTTAAAGTCCCTGGAAGAAAAGCGGTTAATTCAGATGCTGGCCCGTGTTGTCAGGATTAGTTAGTGGTGGAGAGCAGCAGACAATGTGGACCTGCCACTAGCGGGCCCCACACTGTGTCTACCAGGCTGCTGCAGAGCATCCTGGGAGACAGCAGTAGGACTCAGCACTATTCAGTTTGTGACACGGACACATACAGAAAGCAGTATAGCCGAAGACTAAAAACAAAGACAATTTCTGTTGCTATAATTTTGAATATATGGTATAGAAAACATGCTCTCCTCCTCCTTCGGCTGCTTGTGGACCCACTTACAAGTGGCCGAAACTGATTTCAGTTTCAACACAATGATCAATGATCTCCCTCTACCCCTCAGATTTGCTGAATCCCTCTCAAAACCCTCCCAAAACCTTTTCTGCTGAAGACCTGCTTCTGTCCTGATTTCCAAACAGTACCACAGCCTTGCATCACATTACCTGTCACTATCACCTTTGTATTTCTTAACAATCCTACACGGAAGTACTGGTTTGCTGTGGCCACCAGAAAAGTGGCATCAAACAGTACTTAGAGATCGATGCAGACGCATTGTTATGGGCACACAGTGCAATGGTGCAATGCAGTTTAGTTTTCTCTGAACTGAAAGAGAAAACATCTCAGACACTTAAATGTAAAAGTAAAGGTAAAATCAGCTTAGGTAAGAGAAGTGACATGACAAAGATGTGATCTTTGCCACAGTGTGTGCGACACTTTACACACTTTTACTCCGATTCATGCCTCCATGTTATGGAGCTGTCTGCCTTGACTTGCGTACTGCAGCTACAAGGCACTTTGGATAAAAAAAAATAGCTGCATGAATCTGTTTCAAGTACAAATCAGTGTGGTCCTGTGTGGAGACCACAGGAATCCTCGAGATCTTCACAGTGCACAAAAGCCTTGCAGTTACCAAGTAAAACCTATGTATATTCATAACTTTCATTTAGCTCATGTTTTTGTGCAAAATAACTTAAAATAGTTTTTTTTAAAAAACTAAAATATTTTACAAAAACGTACACATTTATAAAAAGGGTCTTAATCTGGAGTACTACAATGTATCATTTTAAAATGCTGCTCTTAGGTTTGAATCCCACCTTCTGTTGTAGTACTCAGGCAGTCCTTGACTAACAACAGAGGTCAGTACTGCTGCGCTCGTAAGCTGATTTTATCATAAGTTGAAACCTCGTTTATTGTATTATATAAACCATAAAGGTAGAAAATTAATGGGCATGCATGAGTGCTATATTATATAATATCACCGGTTATTATTATGCTAAAAATGCTAACAGAATAAAACTTGTTAAAGTATGACGTGGTGATGTGGGAGGAGGGTCGTCCATAACATATTGCTACCCCAAATGTGTTGTGGGGAACTACAGTACAACTGCTGACCATCTGATTCAAGTGTTTAGTAGCTCTGACAGGTGTGTCTGTGTACACTGTGAGTGCCAAGGCACCATAAACATTGTGGTCCTGGAGTCATGTCTCCCAGGCTGTTATTCAAAAACTCTGTCAACTGTGCAGCTGAAGTGACTGTTACCTCCAGCATGTAATGCATGTCTTATGATCCACTGTCAGGCCTTTGTACATCATAATTTGTATCCGTAATACCTGCACATACCCTGAAATGATAAATTCAAAGTAAAAGATTCAGGTGTATACAGATTTACAGTACAAATGTATCGGCTGTACATTAGTGTAGATTACTGTTAATTCCAAAATGGAGAAAACATGAGCTGAATTAAATGAAAAAAATTGTTCCACAGAACTGACCATTGCCAGTACATTTAAATTTATTTCATACACCCTGTTTTGCCCTAAAGTTATTTGATTTAAAAAAATAAATTTTTTTCAAAAATTGACACTGGAATTTTCACGCCATCTGCATGAATTTCAGAATCATTTGATTAATTTTGATGAGAACAGCTTGGCACTGAGGGCTTTGGACTTCCACATCAAATTACATAACGAGCTTCTTAAATCATCATCTTTCGGGCTTTTAGGCTGAAGGTTTCCATGAAATTGTGGACCTGTCAGTCGCGTTTTGCCGAGATAAATCACAGAGATGCGAAGCAGGACAGCATGACCGCCCCCTTGCTCTCTGAACCAAGTTGTAATTAATGCGTGTGAGCTTGGACACGAGATTAGGGTTCGGGGAATAACATTAGACCATGGCTAAATGTCTTAATTAACCTATTAGTGCCTAATTGAGAGAAGTTAGGACAGTGGGCTGGCCTGTTCATGTGCCTGAGAGAGGTTGGGTGGGGGCACAGAGACAGCACCTGTGGTGCTATGTTCACACCACCCCATTGATATATTGGCAGGAAAACTACCTCTAATTACACCTGTCTATTTATAGGTTTACATGCCAAAAAAGTAAGCAGTATGTTATTGGTTCCCATTCTTAACGTGAATTGGTACTTCTTCCGCAAGACAAATTGGAGCCAAATAGTTAATTTTCTACAGGTTTTTAGGAAAAACACTAACCCCCTCTCCAAACCCACTGTTCCCATGCTGTGCTTCTTGGAGCAGGAAATGGTGCCCACTGTAAAATATCGAATGCAAGCAAGTACCCTCCTGATGCTTTTCTCTAAAGCGATGTAATTATTAACTGACATTTTCTGAAGGTGATTCATGAGAAGCACTACACTGAACTCTTTGCAGCCGCAAAATAAATGTACAGATTTTCAGCAGCCTTCCCTCATGAACCACAGAGCTCAACTTCCCACCATCAGGTGTGTAATGACCTGTGAGTATGGGAGGTGACAGTTACGGAGTGGTGGTTTGATCTGATATCCCACTGGCGATGGGGCTTTGGAGTGGATCCCTTCCCTGCTGAGGGAGAGAGGGGCTACCCATGCAGAGGGTCAAAATCAAATAAAGCCCCACAACAATGGGCTGCTTTCTTGCCCAGGGCTGACAAACAACATGTGATCCTTTACGGGGCAACGGCTGCCAACTCCGCCCCCCCAGATCACGGTCTAAAATAACGGCAGGAACCTGAGACTCTCAGCCTGCTGGAGACACCATGTGTGGTGACGCTTATTAATAACTGTGGAAGATGGAGTCGACACTGAGCCAGGGCTTTGTCTCTTTACTTCCTCAGAGGCAGGAATAGGGCCCTATAACCTGCTGGCTTTTCCCTGTTATATACTCAATATTTTTATTATTCGATTTTTTTCCTGATTTTATTAGATGGAGTTTGTTTCCCGGTATAGGTAGCATGGTTTTACAGGCATCATCTTGGTTCAAATCCAACTGCTGCTCTAGTCTGCTTGATCAAGATACTTCCTTGATTAAGATACTTAGCAAGTTGTGTAAATGGGTAAATCAGTGTAGAGCAGTAGCTTAAAACCAAATAATTTTAAAGAAATGCATCAGCTAAACACACAAATAGTGACTATAGTGGTTTAGAAGGGAAGACAACAAGCTGCTGGCATGGATAAGACACCGAAAGCACAACACACATTCAGCATTTCAGGTTCAAGTCTTTGTCAGCTGGGAGGAAAAAGGAAATACAACTAGAACTACCAGAAGTCTACAGGCGAAGCAAATGGAAAGATAAGTATAGATCAGGCACAACTTAAAAATAGACATGAGGTTAGCTGGACACAAAGCACTGCATACAGAAATATACAGAATATAGTCTGGTTGACATTGCAGGCCAGTTCCTAAAGTTAGGTCACCAAGGAGCTGAGAGCAGCAGAGCTGTTCACTCCTGTGCCACAATGTCATCATTTGAGTCCACGCAGTATGGGTAGCTTTGGTGACCAGCTGTTAGTGTTGGCATTCTTTATTAGCACTAGCTGTGACCAGTGTGCTGCAGTAGCAGTGGCTCCTAATAGAGGAGATAATTGCTATATGAATAACGGTTGAAATCCATCTAGATGCATCTCTTACAGAAACCGGTAGTAAGTGAGGTAGGATATCACAGCTGAGTTGGGCATCATGTTCTTTGCTGCCAACCATCTAGTAAGAAAGGTTAGGAGGCCATCTAGATAAAAGGAAACGGCTATGCAGAAACGACTTCATCTATGCAAATGACTCCTGAGACACAGCCTCTGCTTTGTTGTCCCAAATGCCATCATCCACCAAAAGATGGAAGAATGCTAATAATCAGTTCGAAAAGAATTTGCGCTCATCAACATACACACACGGGGCCTTCCCATCCACACACCAGACCTCGCCATTGTACCAGCATCCATTCACACCGGACTGACATTAAATAAGCATGGCAGCGAGGTGGGGCAATGAAGCGAAGCCAGAAGGACTGCTCTGTGTGTGTGTATGTACTCGTGTTCACAAATCTGCTGCTCCTATTAGATAAACTGGGCTTTGATCAAAAATGAAAGTGTCCACAACATTTCATTCCAATATCTTCATACATGTTCTGTAGCATTTACCTAATTGTCAAACTGTTAATGACTTTGATATTTTTGTCTTTGCATACTTCATAACTGGTTTGTGAATAATACAGCTCTTCTGCAATTATAGAAGGTAGCTTACCTAATTTCTATATCAGTGGTAACCAAACCCATGGTCACAACCCAAATGAATGTCACAGGATGGTCTCAAAAAGAAATTAGGATTCTAAGGGGGATACTTCAATGGCACAATATGAAGAGTTAAAGAAATAGTATACGATTACTATAATAATGTTTAGACCAATAATTCATGCATCAAGCACATCAGGGATGAGCCTGTGGTTAAGAAGCAATGAATGGAACATTACAGATGGCACCAATTTTTAGCAAACTTGGAGGAGGTTCGCAAAGTCTCATTTTCATGTAAATTTGTTTTTCATTTTGTTCAATTACAAAACACTTTGGAACTCTTTGAAAATCATTCATTCAGTACAAGTGCAAGAATAAACATAACGTTTCTAAATGATTATAAATGCCACATGTACCAACATCGGGGTCTCCAGGCCAAGACAAGACTGAACTTGCAGTCAGAAGCAAAAAAAGGTACAGAACTACTGTTGTACCTGAATGCTTCAATCAAATTACAATGCACTTCTTGATAAGTTTTCAACCAACAGTCATCTTAAAATGCATACTAGACAGTCATAGGCTTTTAATACTTTAACTGAAACTGCTGTACGCTTGACATTTTCAGGCCCCAGGTGTAAATCTCATACGCTAATCCCATTATCAATCTTGGTGCTTAGGCTTGTAGGTCAAAAATACGACAGACAGCTGAAAATCTAAATGCGAAGAGTTCCTTTTATTTCAAATAAGATATATAAACATCACATTTCTATAGATGCATACATGGAGACGGACTAATTATCCATAAAAAGCACAGCAACACCAGGTCCTGTCTGGGGGCAGTGAATTCAGCTCTCCTTTTGGGACGAAGGGCAACACAGAGAGGCCTTTTGTGCAAACACACCCACAGCTTTTACTGACTGGCAAAATTCTCAGGGAAAAAACCAACCGTCCAGAAGCACTAAGATCTCCAGCAGATGGAAAGCAGGGAAGGCAAATACAGCCCTTGGTTTTTACGAGGGAATCTCTTTGGAGAACAAGGCAGCATTCATTCTGTGCCGTATCAAGGTGTGCGGATTCACAGCAGCATGACATTGAGTGAGGGAGCAAAGGAGAACATGGTCTGAGAGTGTAAACACACATTTACCCCACCAACCTCCACAGGAAAGAAATGTAAGTTTACTAGAACCCTATAATGCAAGCAAAGAATTTTAAAGTATTCAATCTGAAGCTAATAAAATAAATAGCTTAAAATATTTTCTTGGTGTCCTTAGTAATATTGTCAAATATAAATTTGCAACAAAAATTAGGCAATGTGATACTTTAATGTGTTTAAATGTTAAAATACATTTTGTTAAAATATTTCTACAAAGGCTTATATACAGTTGTTAAAATTCTAAAATGATTACAATGGCATCACACTGTAAAGATTTCTTATAGATATTTTATCCATAGTTTATTTACAGAATATTAAATACTGTAATATGTTGAACACTTTTATAGTAACATTCAGTGTGAGATGCACAATTGCCAAGGATGCCCATTTTGGACAGAAATCCAGCTCTTCAAATCCACCACCACCTGCATGTAAAGTATAATGGGCTGACATGTACATCACTCCTTTAGAACAACAGAACAAAGGCAATCAGAGACCTGCATGTCAGGAGGAGCAGATAAGGCTATCCACTCATCTGTACACAGCTGGAACCACAGATGCTGAACATCAGATACACCACACTTGCTTCAACTTGAACCATTTACAGAGGTGCATGTGAGCACACACTGAGCAAGGAATATAGGCCTCTGGTTCACAGCACCAGTTGAGCACTCCTCTTTTAATGTTGACAAAAGTACTTACAGTGCTTGTGGAAAATGTGTTTAGCCCCTTTTCCACACCTCAATTTTTGTGTATCTCTGACATTAAATTTGATCAGATCTTTTTTTACGTGAAAGCATGAACATATGGACAAAGCCTGGGAGACAAAAGAAATGACACGTCTTATTTTATTTCCTTGATGTGGAAGATATGAAAAAAGAAATGTACAAACAATTAACTGTCGGAAAAGTAACTACCCATTCAGTCAATAACTGGTTGCATCACCTTTAGCTGCTATGACAACTAAAATCTTCCTGTAGCTGTTGACCAGGGTCTCACATCACTAGGAAGGACTCATAACTTTTACCCCCCCCCCCCAATCCATTCTGATATTTACTTGCTTCTCCATTTAGGATCTTGAAAACAGAGAAAAATGAAAAGGAGGAAAATTATTCACAGCACTGTATCCTGAATTACTCCAGTCAAAGCCAAACTCTATGAAAAGAACTACAACTGTAAACTTTGGATAAGAGCTCTGGCTGATCATCAAAGCTATAACCATGGTGGACATAGGGAACTTCAGAGCACTTTGAGTCCTGTATGTAAAAGGGAGAAAAGTAGAAGGGTTTTGTACTGAAGAATCTGCTGACTGAGCAGTGATCGCTACAGGAAAAAAAAAGTCGGCACAGATTTCAGAAATGCAAACTCCCACTGCGCCTCTTGCCTCAAACCAAAGTCATAAAGAAAGATGGTGGAGCTAAAAACCTGGCTGTGTACCATCACACTGCAAAAACCCGGAATTGCTACTGGGCTGTTGGCATTCAATTTAGTTTAGCTTTCCCCCTTAATTAAATTTTTAATGAATATTAAGCTCAGTTATTTAAAACTATTCATTGAACCACTAAAGGCTAAAACACAAAGTAGAACTTGAGAACATGTTTTTTAGTATTGTTATATACCGCAATAAATAAACCATTATCCTATAATGGGATTGTGGGTGAAAAAGGAAATCATGTTATGGACTGTCCTGATTAGTATAATAAGCACATTTTAGTGGCTGTATGTTAATTCCTTTGTTGTATTAATAGTGTCCATGGGTTCACATCTTGAGCTTTATTGAGTCTGCATGTTCTCCCCATATTTGTGTGGGCTTCCTCTGGGTGCTCTGGTTTCCTCCCAAAGTGCAAGTACATGGTGAAGCTAAATTGCCTGTATTGTGTGCAAGTGACTTCTATGCAATGGACTTGTGTCCCATTCATGGTGTGCTGTCTCTCAGCCTATGCTTCTGAGGCTCTGGACCCTGCATTGGGCATGTGGTTATTCATAGTTTACAAATAGCTGAATGAACAATATTGTTAACTTCTATTTAGTTTAACATTGTTTATGAGACAAACATTACACATCAAGTGAGAGAAATGCAACAATACTTGAATAAGCTTTCACTGAATTTTCTCAGAAATGAAAAAATTTAAATGGAACAACCATATTTTGTTGGTCTCATCAAAACTCCCCACATTTTAGAATACACTGTTTAACCCTAAATACTGCAGTAAAAACCATGAATGAACAATTACACAAAATGTACAATGCATGATTCCAATATGCAAAAACAAGCCATTGTATGGTGCTGTCATTTGGAACAGTATGGCTTCCAAACATGTCAAGTTCTAGTTGCTGCTTCAACTCAACTTCTTTAGAAGTCTCTCCAACAGCAAATTTGCAGAAAACACAATTTCTCTCGGATAATCAACACCTACTATAGATGCTTCTAGTTTGATCGTCATTAGTCCACTGCTCCTCGAAGAAAACCTAACTGAACACGTGAGAGACTAAAAGGAGATAAAATACCCGACCCCAGGGCTAAATATGTAATCGATTAGTACAGCTTAGCCTCACTGTGGACTTCAAGCTTAAGATCCATCACCAATTAAGACAACATTGCTTAAACTGATCAGTGCTCTTCAAATCACCATAGCAAATGATTTTTACCCAAGGAAACCACTCCCTGCAACCTGTAAAAACATTGCAGGCAGCGACACTGATGCTTTGTCATCAGCATTCTTAGTGAAAACACCCCTCAAACTTAATACCCACGTATTAGCCGCTATTAAATGACTAGTTCATATTTATTTGGGGAGAATCTGACAGGTTAATTGAAAGAGAATGACAGAACGTGGACAGATTTACAGGCCTGTGTCACACAGCAGGGCGTTTTTAGTGCTGATGACGGGGCTGTCCTCGACACACATTTTGTTGGACTTTGACCGGGGCCTTTGCAAGTGCAGCATCTCCAAATGTGACAGTTTAAAGCTCCCCCGAAGTTTGACCCCCAGGAACACAAGTTCTTTAGCCAGAGAGATGGATAGAAAAAAAGTTGTGCGGCTGTCAGAAGGTATTTAATGGCCTACTCAGAATACAGGGTCCTGCCTGGGGAACCGTGAAGACAATCAGGCACATCTGGAGTCTATATTTAGTCAACAAATTGCCCCGCAGCCTGGACGGCCAGAGCGAGTGTGCTGCAATTTCCTTGCAAGGCATATGCAGACTGAGGGAGCTTGATAAACTTCCTCCAATTCTGCCCCGCCCTTTGCATTATGTCATTTCCCGTCTAGACCAACTTTTCCAATCACAGAATGAACCTCTTACATACCTCCATAATCCTGTCGTGGATCTGAAGACCTCCGTCCTTGTCTGCTGGTCCATTTTCAATAATCTTGGATACAAAGATGCCTTCATTAGACCCGTCCTCATCCTGCAAAAAAAAAAAAAGAAACTTAGCCGTTGCCACTGTGACCCAACTTAAGGTGTGGAATTCATAAACTGTCATTTGTTGAAAAAAGGACTTTTTGGTCCAACACCATTTCTCACCTACCTCAGCACACAACCCATCACTGTCCTAACTAAATAAATCTGTAAAATCAGGTCCAATTTAAACATCCTATAAATCTACCCACATTCTGTCATTCTTTCTGTGGGCAGCAGGTGGTATAATGGTCAGAGCTACTGCCTTGCAGATGAATGACAACTGGATTCCATCTCCTGCTGTAATTCTCTTAATCAACATACTTAACCCTGCACTGATACTGTAAATATTACCCAGCTGTGTAAATGGTAAGTAATTGAACATTTTAAGTGGCTTAGAGGATGTATCAGCTACATAAATAGATGTAAATATAAAATTATGAGGAAAATCAGCCTGGCAGCACACAGGGACCCACAGGGCAACAGTGCCATGATGAATGCCGGTGGGTTTGTGGGGTCTTTCAGAAAAGCCACAGCTCATAAGGAAGGGAAGACACTTTACAATGGTGAGTTGGATGGTGACCCAGTGACCTGGCTGTAGACTGGACAGACCCAGCAAGTCTGATATTACTGTTTCACTCTCACTCCTTCCCTCTCTGCCTCCTCTTATACCACATCAAACCCTTACATTTTCACTTTTCCACACCCATTTGTCTGACAGCAGTGTGTATTAATGCTGTGCTCCACCATGTACTCAAGTAGAAACCACGGAACTCAAGCTGTGAACTCTGTAATTAATTCTTTTGAGTGGCTTCCTTGCTTCTCCCTGCCCCCACCAACAATGCTGCTCCCCTCATTTTTGGTCTGTTTTTTTCCCTGAGATGCTCCTAAACGTGCTGGGAAATGTCACAATGTGGATTTTTTAGCATGTGTGGTAACAACAATCTTGACACTCCCATGTTGCATGTTTCATGATTCATAGGACCATATTGTACGTGGTATTCCTACTCTGTGCTGCAGGGGGCACACTGGTTAGAACGGCTGCCTTGCAAATAAATGGTTCAAATCCCACCTTGATCAAAACATTTTAGCTGAACTGATACAGTAAAATATACCCAGTTGTAGTCATGGTAAGTAGCTTAACGTTCAGACTTAAAACTGCAATACACTTTTGAGAAAAGTGATGATAAATGATAATCATAAGAAATAAGTGTGGTGCTGTCAGCTGTAATGGATGTTAACATCAAGAGTCTCCACAATTTCTTAATTCAGTTCTTCTAAAGACAACTGTGGCATTGGTATGAAAACACAGATCTTCATACCTCCCAGGGTCCCTCCTGTAACTGGATCTGGTGCAATTAAAGGCAAAGAAAAGTGAGGTTTGCAATTCGGCCCTTGTATATTTTTTTACTGTACTGTTCCACATCCCTGCCAACAGAGCCATTAAAAATACAGCAGATGAATGGTGCTGAAATGCCACAGCCCATGTCCCATACGATACAAATGCCACAGATGGTTTTTTGATGGCATCTGAGATAGTCAGCTGGCAACAACTCCATGTATGGAAGACATATTTCTCGCCACATGTTTCTTATGGTATTTTAGAACCTGAGAACCTCTCGAACTCATGTTGGAAACCACTTCACTTCTCTCCAGAAAACTCGCCAGGGCCCACACTTCAAACTGCTCCTGCAGAGTACATGCCAAAATGCTGTAGCACACTGGGTAACATGCAGCTGTTCCAGTTGTGACACAGGTATGCAGGGAAACAAATACGGCAGCTGCAAGACCCCCCATAAGGCAATGGGTTCAGAAGCATTGCTCCAAAGAGGGGTGGGGAGAAATCACACCTCCTGCTGTACTATCCTTGAGCAAGGTACTTACCATCAATTAAAACAGTAAAAATGACCTAGCTTTATAAATGGGTTAAGTGTAGCTTAACAATAATTGACTCTGGAAATAACACTTCAGCTAAATGAAAAAAATAAATGATAACCAAACCTAGATCTTTTTAAAACTAAATAAACTGATACACTTCCCAGATCTTACCATGAAACCAAAAAAAGAGAATGAATGCACTGAGACACAATCTATAATTCAACATCCATGGCAGATAATTACAGGTTCTAATGGAAAAAAATCCAATTTCAGTACCCAAAACAACACATCTAGCCAATAAAAACTTGATTTATGTGGACTGTCTATATAAAGTCTATATAGATGTTTGGGAAAAAATTAACTTCAATTATAACTACATTGTTGTGTAATTGTGGGAGTGTTTACCCTGGGTCATGATCAACAAGGTAAAAACAACTATTACTTTTCTCAACCTACCCCACATGGTCTCCCGCCAACAATATTAAATCCCAGCGATCCAGACTCTCGATGGAGGACAGCTCTGATGCTCATCATTTCACCCCCCTGCAAACAGAAATTAGACGTGATTTTTAGCTTAAGTGTTGCTTTGGTGTCATTTCACTGGCATCCTAAGGACATCGGTCACACTGCCATTGTCCCAGTGGACCAGTAGCACTAGCTAAGTGTTGACAGCTATGTCCAGTGGATCTACAAAGCTCTCCGCTAACTGGACAGCCCTTAAAGGAAATGTTAAGTAACAAACCACAATGCCATTTAACACCTCGAACACATACTTCACTTACACCTCAGTGTGTATCTTTCCACTAACCATAAACCTTCCCTGATAGAAGCTGGGGGTTAGAGGCTGTTATTTTCTATACAGTCACAGCTATAATACCTAAATATAAATAGGGAATTGATGGCATGGAGGCCCTTGTGTTGGACATCTTGGCTCAGGACCCAAGTTCAACAGGCACAAAAAAGCCACTTGACCAACAGCAAACCAAAAGCATTACCAATTCATGAAGAAAACTAACAGATAAAACTGTTAGGGAACAAACAATTAAGCTGTATTTATACAGAGCATTACTGTATTTAAAAGGTTATCCGTTACTGAATGGTAAAAGGTCAATAGCCACTCTGACACTATATTAAACTAAAAATATCTTCATAACGTTTGTGTATATGCTGTATGTCCCAGGTAAGAAATATCCAAGTGGTGACAGAAGGTGATCACACTAAGTCCATGGATGCTGGTGTGGTTAGCACATCGAGGTCCCACCTGACAGGTGGAGAAAGGGCCTCGATCTCATTTTTTTGGGGTCAGCCCTCTGCTTGATGTGCTTTGTCGGCATAGCAAAGTAACAGTGTAGCTGACAGCCAATCTCAGCAAATTTATCCATCCATCGTTGGTTCACTGTGGCATTTTTTTCTTAGTTGAAGCCAGAGGGGAAAGACATCCAGTTCAATCCAGGAAAAAAGGTCATGGACGTCTACGTGTCAGCTCAAGGATGACCCCCCTCCCCTGGTTGAGCCCAGGGGCGGCAGCCTCTTGTAGCAACGCCAGAGCATTAATTCCACTTGTATCCTTCTTCTTGGTTCTGCCACATGTGTGCTGAAGGCTCCGCCAACAAATCCTGTTCATACTGCTTGACTAAATCTGAAGAAAAAACCTTTAAAAAAATAAAAATCAATCCAACTAAAGAACCACATCATCCACATAATGATTTTTTTTCTGGTTCTCTCTTCTCTTCTTCTTTCTTTACATGGATAATTTGAGAAATTATTCTGTTGGAAATGTTTTTCAGGAGGACAAAGATGCATATAAAAGACTTTTAAATTCCTCCTTCTTCCATATTTACATGTTAAAAAAAAATGTATGTTATCTACAAATTATCTCAAAACGTCAAGATGTCTATAGGGAACATTATTTGACCAAAAAATTTAAATAAAGTTTTATCTTAAAGCATACACTGAAACCAAGAAATATATAGGAAAAGGGGACACGATGTCTCACTGGCTACTTGTTGAATGAATAGCAGGACAGTGTAAAAACCAAACGTTTACAAGGAAAAACACAAATCTTATTAAAATAATAAATATATCTGCAACCCGGGTACCAACCAACAGTATTAGGGTTTCAGACATGCTCTTTTAACAATGTGGGATAAAAAGAAACAACCCCAAGCTCATGACTTTGTGCAGACATGACACTAAATTGTCAAACGTAATCATACGCTAATTATCACTGCTACAGCAGAAAAAAATAAAAACATTGACTAAATAGGATCAGATGCTCTTAGTCAAAAGATTAAATGGTTAAATAAAATGTACTTGTTAACAAGCATTTTATTGACTGGCGCAGTGAGGTGGAACAGAGAGCCACTGTGTGTGGAGCCCAAAACTGCTTCGTGTACATCAAGTCAAACTGTTTCTTAATGTAATTTAGGGGCAGTGAACTTAGAGGTTGTTAAAAAGTGTCCAAAGAGTTCTTTTTGGAAGCAGGCCCCGTGTTGTACCATGTGACGGGTACATTTGTTCCTCAGAATAGCACACATCTACATGGATGGATACTGCCATAAAGCAAACAAGGGGGTTCATGAAGCTGTTAGAATAAAAAAAAAAAAAGTAACCATGCCAAACCTGGGGATCTGGGCACTGTTGATTTTAAATCAGAAAAAAGGAACTCGCTAGAAAGCTAACAAGTTACCTGGATTCTCAGAAAGCTGCTCTGGTTCCCTTAGATAAGTTTAAGTAGAATGAGCATCTTAACCTACATTTGCATACATTCAAGATACTGTTTATGGCTTCACACAGATCAACATATTTCAACAAGTCAACATATGGCCACAGACATATTGTTGCGTACATGTGTACTATATGGATAGATTAATATACATAAACTCTGGCAATCTTACTGCATCTGATTTCTATCATACCAAATATAGTATCTCAAAGACATTTTCTGTATGTATTTTGCATTTCCATTGATTGCATGTCCAATGGACGGGCATGGAAGTCCAGAGGGTTGAGTGCAAAGCAGGATACACTGGACAGGACACGAGTACTTCAATGAACCATCAAACACATCCACTCACTCACACAGTCATACCTAAAGGACAGTTTAAAGTCACCAAAATGGATCTTTGGACTGTGGAATGAAACAAGAGCACTTGAAGAATACAACACAAACATAAAACAAATTCCAAACAGACTGAGCCACACATGAACTAATGTCCAAAGTTACAGTTCAAGAGCTTTGACAGAGTAGTGCTGTCCCCTGTGCCACCAAATAGCCCTATATATGCACATCCATACATTATGATCTTTTCCAGAAGCTGTCTATTTGTTGCCTTAGCTTACAGTTCTCGATTTCACACTGTGGCTGGTGTCCTAATAGTTGACCATTCCATGTATTAATTTGCCTGGATCCTTAAAGCAACTCACTGCAAACCAAGGAAAAACGCAACAGCTGCACAGTTTAACAGCATGCGGGAAATGACATTTCAAAGTGAGAATTACACATTCAAATGACTCATTGGATATTGATAATCAAAAAATACCAGCACTGGAAAGTGAAGGAATCTGAGGACATCATCATCACATTTCTCAATAACCTTATAAACTCACTAACCTCAAACTGCAAAAGCAAACGCACAATGCACAAGTTTTATGTGTGTCTATATATAGATATACATACAAATATACATACATACATGCACGTTAATATGTACTATATATATAGCTCCACAAGCTGTTATGCCCTAGATCAGGGTAGTTGCTGTGAACAGATAGTAAAAATTTGTAAGCTGTATAAATCCCTGTAAGTCAAATAGCATGCAAACCCAGCGTCATAAATTACTTTGGACAAATTCATTAAAGTAATAGTGTATGAACAAATATTTTATTTATTTTTTTATATATATATATATATATATATATATATATATATATATATATACACACACACACACACACACACACACACACACACACACACACACACACTAATAATTTGTCTAACCTTTTCAATGACGTTAAGAAGTAAGGCAATAAGTAGCAAACATCTGTATATAGAAAGTGCCCAGAGTTTGAGTGGTGAATCATTGCCTGGGATTTTGGTGTGTGCAGAGCAGCTGTAAATATTTGCCCCCCCCCCAACACACACACACACACACACACACACACACACACACACACCCAGCTGGCCAGAGCTGCAGCTGACAGACACATACCTCCAGAGAAGATGAGGAGGGGAAAGGAAAAAAAAAAAGGAAAACATAGAACCTCCCACTAACCCTTTAGCTCTGGAGATCACATTTAAACAAGTTTTAAAAAATAACAACAATAAAAACATACACTATATACCAGAAACTTGGAGTCTGGCTAATGGAAGGGTGTAAGTTTAGATCAGAGTCATCATCTTCTAAAAAGTAGGGCAAAGCACAGTGTGGGGGAAAACTATTTATATTTAGAAAATATAAAGTAATCCAAGAGGATTTTAAAAGTTTTTTATGCAGCTTTTCTACTAAACTCAAAAAACACTATATAGAACGCAAAAGCCAGGTAACAAGGATTCATGTTGTGTGTATATATAGGTTTTTGCTGTTAGAAGGAACTTCAATGATGTGCTTCATGTCAGCTTGAAGTTAAGGAAAATGATCCACGTATTTGGCCAATTTCTGCTGGAACTTCAGATTTGTCACCAATGTGGTTTTCTTCTTACTTTCCGCTCAGGAATCCATCCTGGCAGCAGTTTCTCCTGCTGTTTGAGTGCTGTCATCTGAGGCTGGAAACTGGGATCTCCGCAGTGTTCCTCCTACTGTTTACTGAGAAACCAATCTCCTTGAGAGGGAATCAGTCCTCATACTTGTGATCCTGGAAATTTCTCCTGATACGTGAGGTCCCTCATCAGAAATTTCAGTCAGCAGGATTGGAGAACAGATCAGCTTGGTTTTACATCTTACCTTGGAGTGCGGAGTCAGAACCAATCCCTGCACTCAGTGATCTCTCATGATGTTCTGCACCTTCAGGATGGTGATACCATTACCTTGCACTGAAGATTCAGAGGAATTTCTTTGTAACTATTTAATTTGTCCTCATATTTGAGTGCTGACATCTGAACCTTGGTGGCGGCAATACCCTAAACCCCATACTGAGGTTTCAGGGTCTTGCTAAGGAATTTCTTCCTCATACTTGCTCAGTGTCTCCTGGTACGTGAGGAGTTGGCATTGTTCTGAACTCATTCTGAAGAAACAAACTTTGTGAGGGGGAATCAAACTTGTACACAGTGGATTTCTCTTCAGCTCTGAGTGCTGCCCGCCTGACTGTCAGGAGGGTGTAGTTCTTACTTCACACCGAGAAATCGAACTCGGGGAGCGGTAAATGATCCCCGTATTCCACGGTACTCGAGCGCTGTCACCCCAACTGGTCCCCAGAAGGCGACTTGAGCACTTTTACCACTCCTTACCTTGCAGTGCGGCGACAGGCTCCTCGTGAGCGCCTCGATGCGCGCGCTGTACTCGGTGAACTTCTTCTGGTACTTGAGTGCGGTTACCTGGAGTTCGGCGCGCGCCGCCGCCAGCCGCGCTAGTAGCGCCTTCTCGCGCTTGCCGGTGCGCAGCGCCTGCTTCTTGAGCTCGCGGTCCAGCGCGGCCAGCTTGGCGTGTAGCGCGCCGTTGGTCGCGCGCAGCGAGCGCACGCAGCAGTGGCCGCCGTCGGTGCGCAGCTCGCGGTGTGTGAGGGTGAGTCCGCAACCGCGTTCGCAGATGCCCGCGGGCCGGTGCTCGCACGTCCCGCGCATGTGCGCGTCCATGTCCTTGAGGTTGAGCACTTCGCTGCAGCCCTTGTGGCGGCACCTGGCCGGCGAGAAGTCGCACATCTCGGCGTGTTCGGCCAGGTGCTGCAGCTTGACCACCTTGTCGCAGCCGCGCGCTTGGTGGTCACACTTGATGTCCAGCTTGAGGATGAGGTTCTTCAGCGGCAGCACGTGGTTCAGCTCTTTGGCCGAGATGCGCTGGCACTTGACCGGGCAACTGCTCTGCTGGAGCACCCAGGGCAGCACGCAGCCGGCACAGAAGACGTGGCCGCACGGCGTAGTGAGGGGCTCCTCCAGAACTTTGTTGCACAAGTTGCACTTGAAGTCGGGGTCCACAGCACCCTGGAAGCGCTCCAGCTCGAAGCCCATGGTTTCCGACGCGGAAAACGCGAGGTTGGGCGCGGGCAGTGGCTGTGGGGACTCTTCAGCTCGGCATTGGAGGAGCGGGGCGCCTCCGACTGGTGGATCACTACCCGGACGCCGCTAACTGCCCCGAACTTCCCTGGAAAATGTGCGCTAGAATTCGCCGCCGTATTTCACGTAAGAGTGGCGCACGAAGTTTCCGTCCTTCCACATCATCACCGCCGTTGTTAGGCAACACGCCCATCTTTCTACTTGTCACCACCTACTACACTAACAGCAAACTGATTTTCAATGAATAAAAACGACCTGAGCACCAGATATCTTTGCGAATCAGACCCACGTTCAGTGCAAATATTTATATATAGACTCTATCTTAACTCAAGAACTAGAAACCAAAGCAATTCAGAAGCACTGCAAATATGAATTTTTCTAAAATATTTTTATTACTTCACAGTAATACAGAAAGTTGGCAAAAAAGCGAACAGAAAGTTATTTATTAAGCAATCTACCCATCTTAAAACTGTGACCACGCAAAACAAAACTGATTTTCAATTAGAAAACTGGCGGATTAGCGGGCTCATTTTAAACGTAACTGTATTTATATAAACTACAATAATGATAATAGAAATAGAAGCCATTTTCTTGATTTTAAAGGGTTAGACGCGTACTAAAAAGTAATAACATTTTTAAAATAAAATACCCAAGTATTATAGTATTAAGTATTATATTTATAATTCAGATCCATTGATATATGACCTGTGCCACTGAAATAGAAAACAGAAATGGGAAAAGTCTCTAATATGCATTTGCATTTTTTAAGGTATAAAATAACGTTTTTTTCTTCAAAAGAAACACAGTTTTATTAGTAAAAGTTAAACAAAATTTGTCGTTTTGTTTGTTTTTTTAAAGCACAACACCAATCTTTTATCATATCATACTGCACTTCGCCCTCAAAATTTAAACAAGCCAAATTTGGCCCTCTAGTTTTCAGTGTAATTGCATTGGTTACTATTGTAAATACTTTTTGATTCCATAAAATCTGACAAGCTATTACTGCACTGGTCATACAAGACCAACACATGGCCAAAAATTTATTTAAAATAATATTACTGAAGAACATGGTTATATAGTCGATAATACACAGTTTCAATGCAGCCACTTATATGTAAATGTAATAACTACCTTTGAAAACATATCAAGGTTACAGGAATAGTTACAAAATATACACCCTCATTTTGCTTTTTAAAGTGAAATAACATTTTTTATTCCATTATCAACGGCACATCATTTTGATGGACATAAAGTCCAAGAAAACAGACTTAGATATTGAGGTAGTCTGCTGCAAATACAAGGTCATACAGTTGATGAAATTTTTAAAGCCATACACAGCCAGTGGTGGACTTGATTGTCTGTGCTGGATATTTTCAAAGCACCTGGGAGCATAGACCACTGTTGGCACATGGCTAGGGGCGTTTTTACAATCCTCCTCATGGCACAGGTCCAGATTGCAGCAGCGGGACTGTCAGGCAGGGGGGAGGCACAGGGCTGGGGGTGTTTTGGCCGCCACACAGGTGACATTCTGACAGCTCTCACCTCTGCTGTTCCCGGAGATACAGCCACTGGAACAGAGCCCTGGAAAAGTAATTGCTTGGCTTGGTTCCCTCAAAATTAATAATTACTACATTGCTTAGCTGATGCTTTCATTGAAAGTAACTAACAATTTCCCCTCTTTATACCATTATTTGCTTAACAGGGGCAATACTGCTTAAAAATTATTTTTCTGATATTTTTCTCTAAGTAACTTACAGTGTTAAATTGTTTGCAATGATTTACTTGTTTATACAGCTGTGAATTTTTTACTGTGTGAAATCAGGGTACTACCTTGATTAAGCGCCTTTCAGCAAGAGGTGGGATTTGAACACTTGAAGTACAGTGGCTCCAATCACTCTACCATGTGCAGCAGGTTAAATCCTTTGGTCAAGGACACAAAAACAGGGTCCACCTTGAGACTGGTGTTTGGAGCCGGTGATACAAATGTCATATGTTGCTCATCATTTGTCAAATGATCTTACACAGTTAAATAATAGTCAAACTAAGTAAAGTAAAAAGAAGGTTCTTCACCGAAGAAATGCTGTTTCATGAGTGTCTGAGATTTTTGGTTTACCAGCTTAAGCTAACCTGTAACAATGTTTATAGAAATATTTATTTTTAATGAATAATGCCAAAAAACAGTAAAAATAGTAAATACACAGTCAAAAACAAACTTGATAAAAATCTGTAAACCTTGCTTCACAAAAAAATTTGCCACTTTGAAAGATTAAGAATAAAAAGATTAAATATGCTACACAATGGACTTGGCATAGTTAGCATTCTTTAGAAATGAATAAATGGTGTCTCAAATGGTCAGTGGTAAGATATACTACAGTTTCTCTGAAGCTGGGAACTGTTTTCACTAACTTGGAAAACACAATCATATGTAAAAAAGAAATAAAAAGGAACAGAAATTGACAGAGGAACTTACATACTTTGATTCCTGCTAAGTCGCTTACCAGCTGCCTTGTGGTGATTTTAACATTATCGTAAATCAGTAAATCCGATGAATGTGTTTTATGACCTCTTAGGAAATAGAAGCAGTTGAGCACACAAAATAATTAGCTATGAGGATCGTATGCTGTAGCTCCCCCGAGAGGAACACCAAGGCATCTGCAGTGTCAGCCTCCAGTTGTCACTGGTTATAGGACTGAAATACCCAGCAGATCCTGGGATCAAAAAAAGACATCTGGTGAATTCCAGTGATGACCTATTGGAAATCCAATGCGATGAAGCCTATAGCATCCTCTGGTTAGTGAGAGAGGCAGTGCAATGTGGATAAGTAGAACCCAGTGAATTGCTTCACTGCTTATTGAACTGATTGCATAAATGAACTGAAATTATTTACATTGATTTTCCATATTTTCTATTATTACAGGTGCATGAGAGTTTCTATGTAGAAGCGAACCAAATTCAACACATGTACAGCCATGGTTTGCATGTAGGGATTCACTAAGATTAGATTTAAAATTTAATATATCTTAGTACATTGAAGCGATAGCTAATAAAAAGGTGGTGAATTGTTTTGAAGGTACTAAGTACAATATAAACAAAAAGGAACCATGTTGTTTTCGAGGTCCATGATCATAGAGACCCCTCATAACAACTTTGTGAGAGTTTGGTCATAATGCATGTTAATGTAAAGACAGAAGAAGTGGGGTGTTTAGCGGCCCCTGGCAACGCATAGCAGGCCGAACTGTTGCACATGTACAGACAGTCTAGGGGTTTTAAACCACATGCTGGTGAAATGAAGCAAAATTGTTTCACATTACTAAAAGTATTGTGTCAAGAATATTGTCCTCTGCTCAAAATGATGTCATGCCACATAAAACAGCATCTGTCTGATCTTTACAGCATCCCACATGACCATTATGTTTCAGACGTATCTCGACTGATGAAGGGTGGTGATGATTACAGAGTGGCAGAGATCCAAAACACACCTGAACATTATCACTCTCACTCACATAGTTAAAATCAACTTATCTGTTGAAAATAGATGCTAAAATGTTTATTTTTATTTGTTTTTATAGCAGTTTGACAGTAAAGGTGTTGTGGTTAGGAATCTGTATTTTGTTTTGTGGACACTAATTTTACAGTATGGAACTTGATCAGTGGAAGACATTTTTTGATTCTCTTCCAGCAGCAATGGCACTGAGGGCAGCCTGAAGAAGTGGGGTTAGACCTGAACTTGTAACTTAATGGTTGGAAGTCAAGATCTACTTCCTTTTGCTGCTGTAGAGCAAGGTACTGGGCATGGATTTTTACAGTGAAAAGTCCAGCTATAAAAATGGATAAAATGCTCTAAGGTGTTTTGGATGAATGGATATTTAGGTAATGTTAGAATTTTAAAATAACATCTTATGCACACTGTGATTCCAGGGTGTGGTTTTATAGCCTGGTGACCAGTGATTCCAGTAGAGCCTCTGGTGTGCCATGACCCTGACCAGGATAAAGTGGTTAATGATGATGAATTGATTTTAGACAACTCAAAGTTTTTTTTTAGATACTATAGGTCTTGTCTCCTGGCTTTGGAGAACAGATGCAGAGTTTCCACCTCTCTTTAAAAAAGCTACATAATCAAGTGAAATATTAAATTCTGGAGCTAAATGTAACAAATTATTACTGCAAGTGAACCAGTCAAGTGAAAAAGTGCAGTGACAGCAAGAGAACTTTTAGTCTTCTGATACCAGTGGTGAGGAACATAGTTACTGGAACTTTCTCAGAGTTAGAAATGCTCTTTCATTTATTGTCTGCCATTAGCATCCAACACTAATTAGAAAATTGTTAAAATAATGAAAAAGTTGAAATAATAAGTAGAAATAAGGTGTACATAATTTATTTTTACATACGACTTGCACATATAGAGCTGCAGTGATCTGGAACCAAAGAGGGAGTCCAGGGAGCAAGGCTGGGTAAACGCTAAACAGAAGGCCACTCTATCACAGGGCTCTCTCTCTTTCACACATACACCATAAGGACAATTAGAACCAACAGTTTACCTGCTGTGTGTTTTTGGACTGTAGAATAAAGCCATACATTTCAGAGGAAGGCCAGACAAGGGGAATATACAAACCCCACCCTGGCAGAAATTGTACCAGATTTAAACCCTTAACCTTGAAGTCCTGAGTGACCAGCACTGACTGCTATATGAGTTGGTTTCTGTAAGATTTTAAATAAGAGGAGCTCATTTATTTATCTGGTTTGTTGCATAAGTTTTCCAACATGTGTTTTATTTAGTTAACTTTTTCAAGTGGTTTGTCCAAACATCAGCTGGTCAGCTGGAATTCATTTACCAGCAGAGTCAGGGTTACAAGAAACTTTCTTTTAGTGGAAGTGTAACGCAGATCTGTTGCACTGAAAATGTGAGGAAAATATATAGTAACTACATGATTATCTGAAAAAATCATATTTATTTTGTTCACTGTTAAGTAATCATGTAAGTCTTGCGCTTCAGATATTTTTATTCATATATAATTTCATCTATTGGATGTGTAAAAAGAATTATATTTAGGTGCTGATTTAATTTTGATTCTAAGCATTTCTTGTCTGGTACTATGTGACTCAGCATTTTACATTATTTTAGAATATATTTGAGAAACGTATCCTACAAAATGGCCTATATATTTGCATATTTTCTGAAAGTGCGGTTCTTTTCACAGATAAGCCCTGGAGAATAGTCTTCTAGACAGTATTTTAAGTATTTCATAACTGTATTTTGTCATAATAAGCTCAGTATGGAATTCAAGTGTTTTGAAGGGAAAAGATTAATATTCATCTCTGCCTGTTCCCAGTTAACTAATAAAAAAAAAAAAACTCCACAAAAAAAACTTCAATAATTAATTCAGGATGTCTAATCGTTCCCTAATTATTCTATTATTTTAATATAACCCATTGCCTGCTGAAGGTGTCAAATTACACAGCACAGTGTGATTACTGGTGTTTTCAGTCATACTAAAAACCATTTTTTTGTGCGTAAACAAACCAAATTACCATTTTTATAACTTTACGTTGCAAACCCTCATTCTCTGTCTGAAGTCACCATTTGGCATCAGGTTGATATTTAATAGCTCACATGTGGATTGAGTTGTTCAGGCATAACATCTCGTAATTTGATTTTTCTCTTTCTAGACAATGGTGAGACGTGTGTTTACCATGTGCAGTGAAAGGTTTGGGTCCATCACAGAGGTGGGCCACACTCACAAAGGGGCACTAAGCCGCTGGTTTGCCCGCCTATTCTCAGCCCCTTCACAAAACACAACTGGTGTTCCTTGGGAATTGGCTTTCCATCATTTACAATTCAAATGCCGTCACTGCTGTCTGGCTTCCGTTTTAAAGAGTGGGTTTTGAATCAGACCCGATCTTAGTGTCCGTTCTACCGCATGAGCTGGGATGACAATAAAGAAAAAGATATTTTGCAATCTGTAGTACTAATGAACTAATAAATATTAGTAAGTACTAATAAGTACTAATAAAATATCTTTAATTGAATGTAGTGAACGAATTGCTGTCAAACTGGAAGCTCTGAGGTCTGTGGGATATGGTAAACTACCCTATTTGTTTTGGAGAAATTGAACGTGATGCGTGACTCCAGTGCAAAACAAAATCAGATCAAGCCAATGATATGTAATGGTTCTTTTTTCCTCCATCAGTGGATCTATGGGACAGCAGAGAGGAACTGAAATGGCCTTCATGAGCATCTCCATCTGCAGCAGCCCTTTGTGTCTCTCTTTGCACTGAAAAAGTATATATAAACAGTAATACTGAGATTAATCCTCTAGTGGTGTTTTTGGGAAATTTAGCATTTCATGAAACAGCCCCTTAAGAGGTCATTAATATAGTATAATGCACAAATGGAGCCTGAAGACTCCATGTGCACATATTACAAAAGATTAGTTTTGCATTTAGTAGCAAATGATTGCAGAAAATTGTCTATTTCATGGACAACAAATATAAAATTCCAAGAAAGTTGTTTTGAATTTTTTTGACATTTCTACAAATTATTACAATAAATTATTGAAGAGGCTAAAATAAAAGAGCATTTTCATGATGCAGCACTGCAGGAGGCAGCGCTCATTGGGGTATTACTGTATGTTTCAGGTATTACCGTATATACATACAAAACACAGCACCAGACTACTTCTTTTCCAAACAAAGAAGGTAGTGAAGTTGCTGATGATGGGCAGACGTGTCCTGTAGGAGCAGAGAGGATCCTGTGGAACGGACAAGGCTTCACATGTCTCCTGGAGGGGCCTGATGACAGATGGTGCTAACAAAGCTCCTGCACTGCCCTTCCCCTCCGCTTCTTCGCCTCCCATGAGCTGCAGAGCTGCACCTCAGGCCTGACTCCAACACAAGCAGGAAAAAACCTGGTTGTGCAAGAAAAAAAAGATGACATGCCGTCTTGATTTGAAAATAGATTATGTAATTTTGGCGATCTGCTGTACAAACAAACAGGTGTGCATAGGTGTAATGCACATATATGGGAGATAATTTGTCCAATGTCTTAATTTTTATACATGCACAGACAGGCACAAATAAACAGGCACATCAGATCAGTTATTTCTGCCTTTTTTTCTCCCTCGTATGTCTGTTAAGGTGATGTGTAAAGCATGTCACACAGGTAGCAGAGTAAAGAGGGCCAAATATGGGCCAAAAGAACTACAGACACAAATAAGAAAATGTTCAATCTAATCTGACTTCTGTACAGAACTGGATCAAATTTTTAAAAAATGACCTGTTTCTCAAGTTGCATGTAGAGCCAATGTTTAAAACTGCACTTTCCTGTTAATAAGCCTTCTTTTTCAATGCTGTGTGTATTAAACCAGGAAAAAAAACACCTGTGACTTTCCCAATAATACTGAGTTAAAGGAGCAGGCATTTCTTATTATTATAATTAGGTATTGGTTTTGCTGATGTTTGTCTTCAAAATATCTTTGTATACTGAGACACTTATAATTATTTACCAATTTGTACCATTGGGTAATTTTTATCGGAGTAACTCCGATTAAGTACATTGCTCAAGGCTACCGCATCAGGTGTGGGGATTCAAATCAAGGTCCTTGGGTAGCTAGGCCATGGCTCTAACCACTATGCCACCTGCTGCCCTGTTTTGTTTGGTACACCAAGAGACATGACAAGTGTAAGTGTCATGTCATGTCAGACACTTTCCCCCTTTCTTCAGATACTTTGCTTTCATACCCCTTCTGAAATACCAAATCTCATGTGAAAGTAAAGCCTGTACTTTTCAGTATGCTCAGTATGTGTAAAGGTATTAGAAGGAATAACATGGGTTCTGGGCAGGGAAATGTACCTGAAAGTGCTTTGAGACGAGGCTTTACTCAGCCCTATTGGCCGCACTTCTTGCACAATCCTCTCCGCGTTTTGGCAAGACGAATAACCTAATGCATTAGTTACAGAGGTTTCCGTGGGACAAGTGTGTAAGATTAGAGCCAGATGGCTCCCTTTGTGCGGCGATACTCAAACCATTCTGGAGAAGGGAAAGTTGCAGAGGATTCGAACTGGCACGCCAGCATATCACGCAAACTTTCAACTCCCTGCTGCAGCCATTTAAAGTGGCAATATCAAAAAGGAGGTTGAAAGAGAAAAACATTATACATCAGCAGCTCGGTTCCACATCAGCTTCAGAAGTTTGAGTCCAGACGCCAGGCGGAGGAGCCTGTACTCATTATTTCTGCTTAGTTGGCCTCCACATCTGTTTTTTTCCCTTTACCGGAATAAAACGGGGCTGGTTTGTGAAATGAATTAGCTGCCCATCGCCATCCTTCTCTTTCTCTTTGTATTGTTTGTCTACATCGAGGATCTCCACTACAAAGACACTCTATTCACCGCAATGAGAGATTTAATAAAGAGCCTAAAAATTAGAGTAACAAGTGCTGTTAAACTAACTTTTCAGCAACTCGAGTTATAACTAATATGATCAGTTTTAGTTTACTAAAAACCCATTTCCACCATTCTCAGCATAAACTTTTAAAGAAAGTGCTGCCCTAGTAATAAAAACAATATTTATTCTGATAGCTGATAGGACATGAAAAACACTAAATACTGAAAGTTCAAACCAGGTTACTGTTTATTACATTAATTTAGTTTGGAAAACCAACTGGAAGCTGTTCAGTCTAACTTCTGTCATTTCTATTATAACCTTTCGCTGTATAAGCAGATTTACACTGACTGGACGTGGCAAACACAGGAAGGGGGGAGTGGCAAGATGTCAGAAAGCGGTTCCGTCTCGTTTTCCAGCAAAAACACACTAAAATAATCAAATACACAGCGATACCGCTTTAACTTTCAGTATTGGCACTCTACTTTCCCTAACAAACATTTTTGGGTCCCATAGCTAGACGTGGTGTAATTTTTCATGGGTAATGAACCAGTCAGTTATGATGAATTGTTGCGATAAAAGCAGCACTTTTGCAGTTGCCAGCCTCTTTGCTGTGTGTTTCAAAATGCACTGCAGACATTGCTTATGTCGAGCCTGGGCCTGGCTGCAACTCTATTAATATGATCAAAATGTGATGATGTGTCAAGCGCAATATGCAACAGCTTTCGTTCCATGTATTTTTTTCTGTTTATATGAAGAAAGTGTATCCATATTCTGTTTTTCACAGACTCAGCTTTATGTGTTTGCACCACACACCACTGGTGCGCTAAATATGGCAGGTGGCCTCGTTCCCAAGCCTTCGTACCCATAGTCAGCACTAGCGGCCAACTGTCCTGGTCCAACGCGATGGACAACATCTGGGTGTGTGGGTCAGCGGGTTCGGGGGATGGGGGACGGTGGTGGCAGTGAAGCAGGAATAATGGGCCACTGCTATGATTGGCGGGGATGGAACATTTGGAAGCTACAGAGATGATGTGAGAAGAAAAACACTCCACTGTGGTTTTGACCAAGACATGCCATCCAGCCAAAGAATAAGGACAGCACTGAAGGAACACGACCAGGATGATGCCATCATTATGTGGGACTGCAGAAAATATGCCAGAAAAAGGGGAAGTTTTGAATTTCACCAGTTGGCATTTGACACTGGTACAACATACTGCTCTTACATTACCTTGATTTGTTTGGCAGATGCTCTTCTTCAAAGCGACTCACACTGTTAAACTGCTTACATTAGTTTGCCCCTTTATACAACATGGTAATTTTCTCTGTGTCAATTCAGCGTATGTGCCTTGATCCAGGACACTACAGCCTGGAGGTCGGATTTTAACCTTGGTCCTTCAAGTCCAACAGTGGTGTTTATAAACATCATACCACTGGCTGTCCCCAATCTATGCTAATTATAACATGTACAGTACAATCTGAGAAACCTTAGGTTCTTCAATGGTTATGTCTAATATAAATTATGTCCTGACACAGCACACAGTTAATGTGGTACCGCAGAGGATGTAGTGGTTAAAACACTGACTATATGACCAAACTGCATTTATTCATTCAGCTTATGCTTTTGTCAAAGGTGACTCATAAATTTAGACTTTTCCTTCCTATGGTGTGGTTATTTGCCATTTGTACAGCTTGGTAATATTTACTGTATTAGTGGGGGATTTGAACCAGGAACCTTCAGATTGCAGAGCAACAGTACTATGCAACCTAAACTTAAAATGTAAACTGTACTGTACATTTCTAGATCTTTGGGTCATAATTTTATTTTCTTCATCAAAATGTCCCCTTTGCTGTGCTACGATCCAGTCTTCAGAGAAGAGCTGCTGCTGCATCCTCAGAGAGCTTCCTAGCATCCAGGTTAAGTGTTGGCTGTGTAAGTATTATACATCCGGGTCCCTTACTCACTGGCAATTCAGGTAATGATGAAATATATGTATAAATTAAAGATGAGTTAGATTGGTATGTGTGCACACTGTCGTCCACACTTACACAGTACAAGTGACGCATGTTCCTCAGCACTTGAGCTCCAGGTGAGAATCCACAGACTTCACACGGAACTAGGCACTGCCATCATCTGTCAAAGCCTGCAGAAACCTTAAATTGGAGCTTTTTTCTGTGTGTGTGTGTATGTGTGTGTGTGTGTGTGTGTGTGTGTGTGTGTGTGTGTGTGCCTGCATGCATGCCTTCGTGCATTTGTCTGTGGATCATAGTGTGTTTCAGCCTAAAGGGGATGAGGCTTTTGCTCATGCTCTCTGAGCTGAAAGCACAATCAAAACAATTCCTTCTGTGAAAAGGCCTTGTTAGACAGCAGGGTGTGTGTGTGTGTGGGGGGGGGGGGGGGGTAGTTTGGGTAAAAAC